>JAPWLS010001645.1:0-57078 GCA_028551675.1 Tineola bisselliella | reverse complement strand
TATTTGTAATAAATATATACTTTTTTGGTTTTGGTAGAAATAGGTATATTTAAGCTGGTAAATCTAGTGTTAATATTATTTTGTATCTTTTTATTTGACTCCTGCCTTGCGTGTTGTATTGGAATAATAAGACTAAGCAAGTGACTGCGCTTAAATAAATAAAATAAAAATACGAATATAGTTATCTCTTTCTAATGATTATTTCTTCCAGTCCAAAGTCCAATCTGTATCCATTTGAAGATTGTCGTTTGTACAATGAAAACTCACTAAATAGCATCTCGGGATTGGAACTCACGCCTTCTTATTTGAGCCGTCTACCACCTGACTATGGTTACGTCACACATTTTATTGCAACCTATTAACTACGCTATAAGAAATAACACTAATGAACGCAACTATACAATATATTAATAGCACATACGTAAAATGTAAACAGTACACAAAAGAACTACTAAGAAATCGCTGCAACCAACCAAAAACCGAAACTGCACGTAGGTATATATAAATACTAGCTGTTACCCGCGGCTTCGCTCGCATTTAAGTCATTAAATAAGTATCAGAGATCATTTCAATAGAAATGAATCAATATGATTCCAAACAGCTGAAACTATAGTCAGTTGGAAACTATAATAAAAAATAATGTATATATTTTTATCGTGATAGCTAATGTGAATTTTGACATACATATAAGTCCATAAAAACTTCTAAAATTTGTTACAAATATATATAAAATAATATAAAATTCATAAAACTAATTCTTCTGTTATAAATTAAAGAAGATTAGAAGAATTAAAGAAATGTTACACGCAGTAGGAATTTTAATTTGATCTTGCAAGACCAGTCATTTTGACCGGTCTGATAAATCTAGTCTTAACAAAATAATATGCATTGTTGAAATATAAGATCATAGGTTTTTTAAAAACAATTTAAAACAATTAATAGATTTTATGACACTTATTATTCGAATATGATGCTTTGGATGTTTACTTGATCGAGTAAAATAACTTAAATGGAAAAGAAATTCAATAATTTCTAGGTGTAATATTGGAAAATATGTGACGTCACACGGGGGAGGGGGTAAAAAAATCATGAAATTCGTGTGATTAGTATATTCATATGATTTTTTCTTTGAGCGCTTATCTGTTGTTTTAAGCCGAGTCTCCTGCGCGTGTGTTTTTGTGTAATGTTTCGAAAACACACGCGCAGGAGACTCGGCTTTAGAACAGCCGTAGTGCGGTCATCTTATATTAAAATCGTTCATAGTAGGCGGCGTGGCAGTCATATGCGTATAATTCTATAAATAATGTTCGTGTGACCGACATAATGTCTTTTGAATGAGTTATTACAATGTTTTACATGTACTCGTTGTTTTATTGCATTATTAAATATTTTAATTACGCGGTCGATGCGTGGTTTTAATTACACTATTTGAAAATTTTATTGTAATATCGAGTTACCTAGTTTCACAATACAAGGAACCAGAGGCGGCTCGTCCTAAACAGCGCTGGTGCAGTGCACTCCCACGAAAATTACAGAAGTAATCTATATTTCTTCATAATACATACTATTCTTACATTACATTCATTCTATTCTACTATGCCTATACAATAGTATATTATATTAGCTATATCGACGCCGCTGTAATATAAGTTCTGTAATTTCCGTGGGAGTGCACTGCACCAGCGCTCTTTAGGACGAGCCGCCTCTGCAAGGAACCATATGCTGAAAAATATATAAGGTGGGGCACGGGAATCCCCCACATTTTAAAAGTTTGCTAATAGAAAATTATATGACATATAAAAAAAAATGTCAGAAAGATTATGTACATTCATATTTACTACAAGCAGTTGTCCGTGACTACGTTGCACATCAAGCGGTTTTCGAGATTTTTATAGTATAAATATACTATTGCATATTTTAACATGAAAAAGCAGTTATTGTGACATGACTGTAATAGTTAGACATACGGTATCGCAGACTTTTTTGTAGATATTGATGTCCTCTATAAAACTGTAGTACATCACTTTGCTCTATTGTCAATAATTTTCGCAGCGTACGCAATATAATGTTTTTTTTCACACTTTGGGTTACATTATTGAAGTTTTCATACGGATCCTTAACGTTTTTGAAAATATTCTATAGCCTATGTTCATCAGGGATAATGTAGGATTCTAATGGTGAAAGAATTTTTCAAATCGGTCCTGTACTTTCGGAGCCTATTCGACACATACAAACAATCAAATGTTTCCTCTTTATTATATCAGTATAGATAGATAGATTCTCTTATAATAATTACTGGTTTATTGCAAAAAAATCATACACAATCAAATAAATATAAAAAATAAGTTTGACATGAAATCAATACACTAAATAAAGATTCTGGAAGCTAGAACTAGCTATGGAATAAAAGTGTTATGGTGGAAGGAGCGCAAATCTACAATGATTTAAAAATGAATTGAAAAATCATATAATGGGTCTGACTGCCTTGTAATGGTGTTGTTCTCTAAATTTAAGTTAATAAATTTAGTATCACAATTAAGTGAATCTATTTGTTCTTGTTGAGCAATTAAAAAATATCTTAAACTTTAATCTATGCGTTAGTATTATACAGTAAAAGGTATATAATAATTTTGTTTTTTAATTATATGCCTGCCTGTGGATAAGTACTTAAGAAATATTTATGGTGGTAGCTTTTACAAGCCGAAAATATTTATTTAAGAAAATTGTAGGTTTTGACGTTTAGTCTGTCAGTGTCATCTTTCTTGTTTTTTTTTTGTTCTTTTTATTGCCACAATGCATTGTTATAATTATATTTTCAATCCATTATAACATATTAGTATCTCCAAATAGGTAACACAGCGCGATAGAATAATTCTAACTAAAATAATGTATAACTAAAATCATAATTCCCAAGGTAATTGATATTGAAATTTTATCAAAAAAAAGGCCCTAAAACAACTAGCTATTATTCATTAGCTTATGGAATATTAATAGTAAGTTAGTTATATCTATAAATTTACTTATTTTTGTGAATATATTAGAATTATTATTAATTGTTCTGTTAATTCATAATAAGTATTATTTTTGCGATCCGAATAAATGAAATAAACAAAACAAAAGAAGTAACAAGTCATTCTAAATTTAAAACTCTTTGATAGACAAAGACATGTTTTCCACAAATTTAGTTGTAGGCGTAGCCACGTGCTCGATTCACGCAGCTCAACTGTACGGGATATTTGGTAAGACGAATTAATGAATATTTCTTTACGTGTACAATATTATATGGTGCTTTGTATCATTGGATAAAAAGGAGATTGAAGGGCGTCATATAGATTTGAATTAGAGATTTATAATAGTGATTGTTCAAAACGAACTATCCGTTCCTGTGAATCTATTCTGTGCCTAGTTCGCTTCGTCTATCACAGCTGCAACTATAAACTATGAGCCAAGTTCTTCTGATCAGTGTAGCCTACTGACCAGAATAGACCTTCATTTCTTTCCAAAAAAACAATTTAGTAAATTATTATTCTAATTGTTTTCTAATAAGTTGTATGTAACATTGACATTTTAATTTTAATTGCGAAATAAGATTTAAATGGTTTTATTTCTAGAAATATACAGCCGACCTTGCTAACTAGGCCGGGGGTACTAATTAACAGTTAAGAAATGAACGTTTTTATTAAACCAAAGATTTACCTGAAACGTATATTCCTGTTACGAAAACGATTTGAAACCGATACCGATTGTTTTTGTAATAATACTAACTAGAAAATAGTTGAAATGAATATAACTATTTTGTTTCATTTCAACGCAATAAAAAACCTTATAAAATATTTTAAATTAATTTTAACAAAATTATACAGAGTGAAGCCTCTTTATAAAACCGTCATCCGCTAGTGTTTCTGACCAGAAAACAATATCGTGTTGTGAGTGCAAATTTAAGACAACAAGATCTACACTAAATATGAATATACATATAAGACACTAGGCGCAGTTTTTTAGCAGGCACTGTTTTCTTTGTTGTAAATAAAACCAAAAGTTTCAATAACCGAAATTAAAGAGTATTTTTATTAATATTTAACTATACTAACATTACACAATTGTGTATAACATTAAAAATTACTTACCTGAAATTAAAGAAACGATATTTCAAGTAATTATTTAACAACTTTTCTCTTTTAATAATTTATACGCATTAACGTGGCGTTGTGTTAAGACGTCCATAGACAATCGCGACACGACCAGAGACTATGGCGCTGCGAAGCATGGCAAATATGAAATGTCGTTTCTTTACATACATAATATTTTTTTTAAATATCTCATATAGTTTTATTTTACCGGCCTTTTGAAATGTGGGAGGTTCCCGTGCCCCACCCTGTGTAATAAACCTATAACTAATTTAATTATTACAGTTATTACGTTCTTATGTGTCCGTTAGTTTAGTGACAATGAAATGAAATGATGTATTTGAATGTAGAATTTGATTACCATTTCATTTACAGGCTATGTAACGAGTTTCTTGTGGTCTTTTCCTCGTCACACGCTTTTCCGAAGCCATGGTAGCAGTTTCCCAACGTGGTGCAATTCGAAATGTTTCCCTTCGGGCCATTTAAATGCAATGCTAGATTTCAGTGCCAAATTTAACGAAAAAAGCAAATTCTTAAATAATTGCAGCAAATAATTATTGGGTATAAATAAATATCAACTAGATGTTTGGTTACATAGAGAGGGGGGGGGGGGATAAGAGTTTTAGAAAGGCTAAGGTGGGGCATGGAACGAAGAAGGTTGGGAAACACTGCATTATAGAGTCTAACGACAAGCAAGCGCACGTCTTGATAATGCTAATAAACGATTTTCATTTCATTTCGTTATCGTTTAGAACAAGAATAGCCCCTTACTACTTGATTGATTGAAACAGCCGCATTTAGAGGTCAATCGCTATTCCCGTTTCTGACTGATTCATGATAACTTCAGCTATTTATACTGTTTATTGTATCATTCGTGTCTGTAGATACACATAAAAAGTATTATTTTATTCTTGTTTCTTACTATTAATGACGCGCTTGTTAATGTTGCTAAAAAACGTTCCTATTAACACTAGATTAACCAGACCGGTCAAAATGACTGGTCTTGCAAGATCAAATTAAAATTCCTACTGCGTGTAATTTTCTTTAATTCTTCTAATCTTCTTTAATTTATGACAGAAGAATTAGTTTTATGAATTTTACATTATTTCACATATATTTGTAACAAATATATGCTTTTTTGGTTTTGGTAGAAATAGGTATATTTAAGCTGGTAAATCTAGTGTTAATATAACTTATTCAAAAATCACACGTTAGATGAATATCTTCTAGATAATAAAGCTTGGATATAACCAATGTAATTTTATGTTTACCCTTAGGCATATAATAAGATGACAATGCCCCTATACAGCAGCTAGTATTCTACGTCATAGCAGATTTATTATATACTAGCTTTTACCCGCGGCTTCGCTCGCATTTAAGTCATTAAATAAGTATCAGAGATCATTTCAATAAACTATACTCAATATTTTACTATAGTCAATTGGAAACTATAGTAAAGGTATCCTATGCTACTTCTAGTACCTCCAAAAATATGTGTACAAAGTTTCAGGATGATCGGTTAAGTAGTTGTTGCGTGAAAACGTAACAAACAAACTCACATTCACATTTATATTAGTAAGAGATTATTATGACATTAGTATGTAAGTGGACAATGCCAGTATACAGCAGCTAGATCAAATTGATAATTATTAAATTAATAAATTTATATTTGTATTGACGAGTAAAAGCGCTCTATTGGAGCCCAATTACTAAAAGTAAATAAATATTGTTTTATCTTTGCATAGGGACTCGACACTCGCGTGGGGACGTCGTGCGCGCCAGTCACGTGGCTCGGGCGCGCGTGGCCTAGCCGAAGCTGTCCGCCGCAGGGAGCACGCGGGCGGAGCACGAAGGCCGATGGAAATGTTAACTAGCATATATGCCCTACTCTCTGGCGGGGTAAGGGTAATAATGTATTTATTTATATCTATGTATAGAAGTCAATCAATCAGACAACTTGGACGGTTTACATTTGTCTCATCAAGGCTTTATCAGGGATAAATTGTTACCTGAAGGCTTTTTGCTATCAAGTGTGGTGGCGCTTGCCCCACCCTGGCTCTAACCTGTAAAACCTAAAAAACTTAATTATCTAGGTACTAACTACAATACTTAATATCCGTGAGAAAGTTCACACACAAAAAAAATTAACCGGGGTAAGACCGCGGGTATAGTTTGCTAATTACATATTATTTTAGACTGCTGCCCCACTCTGAGCCCATGGCTGACTACGCCTGGCAAAAATAAGCCACAAACTAAACCGCAAAAGTTATTCCATTGTTTAAAAGTGGCTGTAAGACTGATCCCGCGAATTATAGGCCAATATCCGTTTTACCGGCAATTAGTAAAATATTTGAAAAAATAATTTTAAACGAGTTGTTGTCTCACTTTAATTGTAATCGTTTATTACATGATCGACAATTTGGGTTTACTAAAGGTAGATCGACGACCGATGCAGGGGTAGCTTTGATTAAACATATATTTGATGCCTGGGAGGACTCGCATGATGCTGTTGGCATCTTCTGTGACCTATCCAAGGCGTTTGATTGCGTCGATCATGAGACTCTTATTCGGAAATTAAGCTACTATGGCATTAAAGATAATGCGTTAGGGCTTCTCAATTCATATTTAAGCGACAGGACGCAAAGAGTGGCTGTAAATTGTTCTACATCTTCTGGCTCTAGGGTTAAAATGGGTGTCCCACAGGGTTCAATCCTTGGTCCTTTCTTGTTTTTGGTTTATATAAACGATTTACCGTACCTAGTTCGTGGACTTCTGGATATTGTTTTATTCGCTGATGATACTTCTTTGATTTTTAAAATTAATAGGAAAAAGAATACTTTTGACGATGTGAATACTGCGCTTTCAGAGGTACACAACTGGTTCACGGTTAACAACCTGGTACTCAATGCGAAGAAGACCAAATGTATTAGATTTTCCCTTCCAAATGTACAGAGAGGAAGTACCGAAATTAAGCTCAACGGACAGGACCTTGCAGTCGTAAATGATACCATATTTCTGGGAATCACATTGGACTCTAAGCTTCAGTGGGGGCCTCACATTTCATCTTTGTCAAAGAAATTAAGTTCAGCGGCCTACGCAGTTAAAACAGTGCGACGTCTCACTGATGTTGATACTGCAAGATTAGTTTACTTCAGCTACTTCCATAGTATTATGTCTTATGGAATCCTTTTATGGGGTAGCGCAGCTGATATCGAATCGATCTTCATTTTGCAAAAACGGGCAGTGCGCTCAATTTACAATCTGAGCTCCCGTACCTCACTTAGGGAACGATTCAAGGAGTTTAACATCCTCACAGTTGCAGCACAATTTATTTACGAAAATATCATTTATGTACATAGGAATAAGAATTATTTTAATAGAAATTCTGATATACAATCTCGAAACACTAGAAGCAGTGACAAATTGGCAGTACCTTATTTTCGCTTGTCAAAAACCCGTAAATCGTTTATAGGAGTGGGGATCAGAATGTATAACAAATTGCCCAATGACTTAACAAGTCTGCCCACTCCTGCTCTGAAAAAGATTGTAAAGCAGACGCTAATTAAAAAGGCTTATTACAGAATTATTGATTATATGAGCGATGGAAATGCGTGGTTAAACTAGTGTTTGAGCTTGACTTACTGTTGGCTTACTAGAAGGATTATTTTATTTTTTTACTGTATTTTTTTTAAATGTTGTATAGGTAGCTATATATTTTTTTATTTAATTTTTTTAAAATATTTTTATATACATATTATTGGAAGGTAGTCGTTAAATAGAGTTTAAACTGTTATGTATGTATGTAGTGACATTTGAGAACCCTTTGAAAATTCATTTGTTTGCAAATCTAAAAATAACCTTAAAGTTATTGCTTTTCCCTGCGTTTTTTCACGAGAAATATTATGAAAAACGACACCTGCCGTTCAGCCGTAAAACTGAAAACGTACATTCAGTACGTTACAACGTTTTAGAATAAAGATTGAAGAGATATTTTAATTTACAAACAAACAAGTCTCTTTGTTCGCGCTGACATTGTTGCTGACTGCATGTTTTCGTGGATGCACAATTAATTTCAGCTCTTTATGCATTTAATTATTTATTTATAAAGCCTACCTACAAAATTACATTATGACTGTATATTATAAAAAAGGAGTACTGTTATATAAACTAAATGAAATTTTAATTATAGGATAGGACGGCATGCTCAAGGTGATAAAGGGATAGATACTACACTTGTAATAAAATATTACAATTAAAATTATTACAAAAATCACTCACCCACTTAACAATATAAAAATATGAGACCTAATTCCAAAGATACCTAACATATAGATATATTTACACGTCACATGACCTGACCGCAGTCTGCCTGAGGTTAAGATAAAATGCGGTCCATAATGAAGGTTTTTGGTCTTTTTCTTGCTGCGAATATGATTGCTATAAATCTATCAAAATGCTAGATTAACCTTTAACTACTGAGGTGGATTTAATTTCACGTAAACACTGACGTGGGGGTCTCAGAGACCCGTTTATATGATATATGCTTGTATTTAAAAATCTTTATTGTTTTTAGGGTTTAGTGTTTAATATTTAGCTTTAGTGGATGTATTTAAACAAAATATATTTTTTAAAATATAATTTATTGTATATTAACTATCATTTCAGTTTAGAAAACACTTAGCATTTTTTGAAAAAAATCACATGAGATCATAATTCAGCAAGAATGAATAAAATTATATTAAAAAATCAACAAATTAACTAATTAGAGTGATTCAAAAAATTTATTTTCTGAAAACCTGACAGGAGACCCCCCCCCCCCCACCTCAGTACAGATAGGTTAATTTAATATTAAAATAAGATTTACTATTTTCTACATTCCATCGAAAAAAAATGTGCGTTTCTTTTTTTAGGTTCGCGTTGATATTTTTCTGGCTAGTATATTATAATTAGTTTAATATATTCGAAGGCTTTCACGGTGCCTGGGGTGCTACGAACTTAATTATGCTACGACACGTCCGTAGCTCGTAGCCGGAATTAAAATTAACTCTAGCCTAGGTTTTACTACTAATTATCTAGACCTTAAGTTTTTCTTATTAAAATATTATTTTTTCAGTAAATTTGATTTTTTCAGGAATTTAATGCAAGTTGTGATGAAATATGATATTAATTATAAACAAATTAAGTATCTCAATCAGAGGCGGCTCGTCCTAAAGAGCGCTGGTGCAGTGCACTCCCACGAAAATTACAGAACTTATATTACAGCGGCGTAGATATAGGTAATATAATATACTATTGTATAGGCATAGTAGAATAGAATGAATGTAATGTAAGGATAGTATGTAGTATGAAGAAATATAGATTACTTCTGTAATTTTCGTTGGAGTGCACTGCACCAGCGCTCTTTAGGACGAGCCGCCTCTGATCTCAATTAGTAATTTTTAATTAGTTTGAGATCGCTCATCGCGACACCAATTCGTTAATAATTATATATATTATAATGATATTTAATATTAAATTATTTTGATACTAAATTCAGAAGCTACGTATTGATTTAATTTCAATTAGTTATCAATATAATCAGCTATTAAAAAGAACACAATATACGTTCCTATATATCTATATCTATCTATATATATAAAAAGAAAGTTGTGTTAGTCACACTATTTACAACTCAAGAACGGCTGAACCGATTTGGCTGAAAATTGAGCTTAGAACCAGGAGACGGACATAGGATATTTTTTATTCCGTTCGACCGCGTTCCCGTGTGACATAAAACGTCAAAGAGAATACAAGTCATTATAAAACGCAAATGATAGCTAAACGTAATATATAAATTTCTATTTTAATTTAGCAAGGAGTGAACCCCAAAATCGATTCGGTAGCATTTCGTCTCCACTGCGGGGCAACAACGGCGGCTCTCCTCGCGGCAAGTGCGGCTCTAACCACGCGACATCTAGTGGGGAATCCTATCGATTGTATACATACGAGGTAAGCTATGTTACTAAGTAGTTTGTGCTATTGATAATAGATGGCGTGGAATACAGTTTAAAATTGTTTTTATTTTCAATACAAGATTTCATTAATACAATACATCAGCCATTCTCAAAGTGTGTTCTGCGGAACCCTAGGGCTAAAATACTGCAAAAAATACCTACCAAAGGGAGATTATAAGGTTACATCTAAATATCATAAATACATATAAATTAGTTTTTATAATTATATTAAGGCTTTTTCCTTCGCCAAAAAAGTTTGAGAACCGCTGCAATACATTATAAAAAGGATCTCTATTATTACTGTGAAGTATGCGAAAAAGAGCCGGCATCGTGGCAGTATTTGGTTTGTTTTTCAGTTAAACACTTTTTCGTTTTGGGTACGTGTTTTTTTATTTCGTTAAAGTTACAGACAGATATATCAAAAACATGAATAAAAAAGAGTTGGTAACAGGGGGGCTACTCAGGTGCACTTCGGACGAAATTACGGACGTTTCCTACTCAGGAACACGAATCATGTATGTAATCACGTAATCATTCACGAAATTACGGATTTGACAGCGACGTAACGACGGATAGGCCATACAATACTTATTTTACGTAGATTTGACAGGACTTTTTACGGGCTTATATGTCAAAATTCACTTAAGCTACAGAAGTGACGGCCGTATCACGAAACTTCGGATATACCTGAGTAGCCCCCAGTTACAAAATTGAAATTTTAATTATAGGTTAGAACTGCAAGTTCAAGATGATAAAGACTGTGTTAGTTTTAAAAATTAATGAAAATAATAATAAATGTAAAGCGCTCAACAAAATAGTACTAAAGAATACATAATTTAGTTTTTATGACAATCACAACTAAAATTAGGAAAAACAAAAAATTACAAAACTAGTCCTTTAAATTAAAACACGTAACAAAATTTGTCGTTCATTTGTTTTTTTAATTTACAGCAATTATTAACATTCTTGCCAACAGAGACATTCCAGAAGATGTGCTCAACACGTACTGCTGGATCCATTCCACGTTTACAGTGGCAGGGGAAGCTTCCCAAGGTGCGTATCCAGGTGTACGGTCAGCAACACCTGGACAGCCGAGACGCTATGGGAAATATTACCAATGGGTAGCGTTCACCCTGTTCTTTCAGGTAACTGCTTTTTCAAATAGAAATTACGACCTTCTGATGTAGTCTAGTGGCAAGGCGTGATATTAGTTTGAAGGGATGCCAAAACACAAAACAGCACTAAACTAGTTATGTGTGAAACCATTACATTCAATCAAATTAGAATTCGTTACTACGCATAGGCTCTTTAGGTTCTAATCAGAATCTACCGAGATTACAAAAAGGTATATGACGAGAAGAATTCACAAGAAAGTGGCTGTAACAACAGTAGATCACACTTGTTTATTGTCTGAAAAATGACAGATTAACAATTCTTAGTGTATTCCAGTCATTCTCAAAGTGTGTGTGTGTTTATATGTATAAATATTTTGTAATATTACATTGATTATTAATAAAGAATACATATTAACAATTTTCGTCAAATATATCTCTGTTCAACAGGGTTCCATTACTAAAAAAGTTTGAGAACCGCTGGTGTAGTCTAAAAGCAAGCCCCGTATTCAAAAACGATATTCAAGCGTATTCTGATCTATAATCACCTGATCAATAAACAGTCCACTAAAATCCTGTTTCAAGTAAAATTCGGATTATTTCGTTCCTACATGTTATGTAGAGTATATTTGTTAGGTATATACATTAGGTAATGATCGCTAAGTGAATTCGAGTAGATTGGTTCTATGGGATATCCATCACGAAAAGCGCATAGTCACGATTTATTAGTTAATAGTAGGTAAACAGCTAATAATCAGAAACACGTTAAATTCCCCATTTTGTTGGGAACTGATTTATTATGGTTAGAAACTTTTATCATTTTAATTCGATTCGTATCGATTTATTAAACGAATACTAGTAACATAACCCGAAATGGCAGTCGTGGAGAGCGGATGTCACGAATTTTAGTCTGGCTTTCGAACCGAGTTCGCTTCAAGCGATTTGTATGGAAATTTGAGCAGCGCCACCGCGTGCGGATTTGGAACTACAATATTTTAGATACTTTTTGTTAATTTTCGAACGTCTCGATCTTTCGTTCATTTGATAGATTGCTGGTGCTCGTTAATTGTTAGTAAAAATTCATGATCCCGATTGCTAACGGATCTGTTTTCCTTGTGACAGCTCGATTCGAAAGCCAGACTAAATTCGTGATAAGCCCACAGTTAATCATATTGCTAATTAATCAGGCATGCTTTTAATAATAATAATTTAATTTAATTGTTAAAAAAATATCCACATATTAATTTAGTTAATCAGCTTAAATTATTATATTAGGATTTTTCCGTCGTCATAAAAGTTTGAGAACCGCTGATGTAAATTGAGTTTTAATCAAGAAACTAGAGATCAACTTAAACATTAGTATTAACGTACAATTGGATTAATGAAAGTTGTTTTTTCAACGCAGGCGCATTAAAAATCACGCGAACACGCAATCCAATGGCTCAGTTTATTTGGCTTCATTTATAGGACATACAATTTATTTATATAGCCTACCTACAAATTTATATTAGTACTATATATTATAAAAAGGATATTATACAAACTAAATGAAATTTTAATTATAGGATAGGACGGCATGCTCAAGGTGATAAAGGGATAGATACTAGACTTCTAATAAAATTACAAAAATACATAGTTTAGATCAGAGGCGGCTCGTCCTAAAGAGCGCTGGTGCAGTGCACTCCCACGAAAATTACAGAAGTAATCTATATTTCTTCATAATAGATACTATCCTTACATTACATTCATTCTATTCTACTATGCCTATACAATAGTATATTATATTACCTATATCTACGCCGCTGTAATATAAGTTCTGTAATTTTCGTTTAAATACAATAATGAAAATAAAAAACACAAGAACCAAATAGGTATAACCCTATGGGTATCAATATATAAGTGTAAATTGCATATAACTTATATGCCACTTCACGTATCCCGATGATGCTACGTGAAGTGGCGAAACGCGTCGAGACAAATTACTGAATGTTGTAGCGGGAATTATAAGCAAAATAATTTTAAATAATTTCCTTTAATATGGATTTCCGCAAAGTAATTCTGAAACAACTAATTATACTTAATACACATGTAAATCTACATGTTAAAAAATCAATTCCAAGTTATTTTTTAGTAGTCATGTTATTTAGTACGTGTATCTATTTAATACCGAGACATACACGGCCGTATTTTTTAAAATTTAAATTTACTCAATGCAATACACGACCCAAATCTACAGGTGTGTACACTCGTAAATGATCGCAGTAAAAATGAAGTCGTAACCTTTAAGCCACCGTTGCCCGCAGTTACACAATAAAACGTACAAAAATAATAAATTTACTATCAAATTGAGGAACTCTGCAGCATCATGTATTCTACATTATGAGCTTCAGACGTATGTGATGTTTGAACTAATTGTTGTGTTTCCTACTGGTATTTGAATTTGAAATTTGAATTGAATAATTTGTAATTCTATAATTTAATTTTGACATTTGAATTACTGTATTTTTTATTTGATTTGATTGTTATTTTGATTTAATTATAAATAGTTTTGTAATGTTAGTGCATGCTGTGTTCACTATAGAATGATTGTTATTATTCTTAGTGTGATGTTAATTCCTGGTCTAGTTGTAGAGCCCTGTTTGTGGACCCAATAAATAAATTATTATTGGCATATATGTGTAGGTATGTATATAAAATTCAGTTTTTTTTTTATTATTATTATTTTATGTACAGGCTATGATTGACGAGTTTCTTGTGGTCTTCTTCTCGTCATACGCCTTCCCGAAGTCACGATAGAGTCTGACGATGAGCAAGTGCACGCCTTTAGTGCCTATGCTAATAAACGATTTTCATTTTCATTTTCATATTCATTTTCATTTTCATTTTCAGGTATTTAAATTTTATAATTTCTTATTGGACTGTTGCTCGAATACTTGACATTGGCAAAATTGTCTTCAATAGACGTCTGAGGTAATTAATAAAAGAAAAAAGAGATGGTATATTTGGCTTTATTCAAATTCTTTTGTTTATATAATTATTTTCTCAATAACAAATCAAAATATTTTCTTTAACACTAGATTTATTAAGGTCGTTTTAACCTTTTTAAGAAAACGTATAGTTAATTTTCTTTAAATGAATTCTAGTCGTATTTTATGAGAATATTTTAATTTATCTCTACTACATTATAAATGTGAATGTGAGTTTGTTTGTTACCTTTTCACGCAATAACTATTTAACCGATCATTATGAAACTTTGTGCACATATTTTTGGAGGTACTACAAGTAACATAGAATACTTTTTATATTATTTTTTACTATAGTTTCCAATTGGCTATAGTT
This sequence comes from Tineola bisselliella, assembly GCA_028551675.1. NCBI lineage: Eukaryota > Metazoa > Arthropoda > Insecta > Lepidoptera > Tineidae > Tineola > Tineola bisselliella. The sequence goes on along the minus strand of JAPWLS010001645.1, from coordinate 42,507 downwards.
TCAGCTGTTTGGAACCATATTGATTCATATCTACTGAAATGATCTCTGATACTTATTTAATGACTTAAATGCGAGCGAAGCCGCGGGTAAAAGCTAGTATTTATAATAATGTATTAAAATATAGTAAAAAATATAACCCATAGTAAATCTAGTGTTATATTAGTTTGTTCGTAATAACTTGAGATTTTGACTTTACTCAACACTAATGACATCTAGTGGTCAAATTCAACAATTGTTTCTTTTATATAATTGTATATTTTTATGTCTTCGTTTTGATAATAATTTGTTTATAAAATCAAACAGTTATATTTTAAAAAATATCTAATTGCATCCTAGTGTGGGAACTAGGAACTGAAATAATACCAAAAAAAAAACACACTAAAGTAACAAAAAGTAAGTTTAGACGGAAATTATAATTGACAGTGAAATGGTTTTTAAACTGTTGCTTAATATTTTCGAATTTTAAATGTAATAAGTCACGGCAATTTGTAACGCGGGCAAGTCGGCGTGCCATCACATATGACGGGTTATGACAGCGTATCCGATTGCCAGCAAAATGGTATTGTGTTACAAGTTTGCGTCAAATTAAAACTGTATTTACGGGAAAGACAAATACTGACGGATTTTATGATCAAAGGCTTTTATAGCTATACTGAAAACAATAAAGGACACACAAGGACGGCAGAGGACAGTAGAGGAGGATAAATATTATATTTGGAATATATCAATAAGTCGTCGTCGAATCCTGATGATGCCACGTGAAGTGGCGAAACGCGTAGAGACAAGTTATTGCATGTTGGTGGAGGTTATTTTCCTTCATCGACCTAATGTAGAGGGAATTATAAGCAAAATAATTTCCTTTAATATGGATTTCCGCAAAGTAACGTCTGCAACAATTAATTATATATCAATGAGTGTTTAGTCGGACAATTCGATGTCTGAGCCTAATTTTGGCGCTCAAACGAGCTGTCAGTTTTTCTTTTGTTTTTCAATTGTTTTTTGTTTAAGAAATATTAGGTTTTTATTTTTAAATTCACATTAATTCCTAAAATATAAGTAATAAAGTGATAGGAAATAAAAAAGTTTATAATTTAATAAGATATATATATAAACATAAATAGTACTAGCGTATATAATATATACGCAGTGTTTCCCAAAGTGGAGCCCACGCCCCACAGTGGGGCAATTGGATTGTTAAGGGAAGCAATTCGTAAATGGATTCGACACGAGTTTAACACTTTCGCTTCGAGCCATTTAAATGCGATACTAGATTTCGTTGCAAAATTTAACGAAAAAAGCAAATTCTTAAATAATTTCGGTAAATAACTGTTAGGTATAATTTCGCTTGACGAGACTAAAATATCAACTGGGTGTTTGGTTACATAAGGGGGGCGTAAGAATTTTAGAAAGACTAAGGTGGGGCATGGCACAAAAAAGGTTGGGAAACACTGGTATATGCATTCCATCACTGTTCTATCTTGCAAATAAGTTTGCATTTAATCTAAAGATAAAGCAATTAATTATAACGCATACTATATCTGCAGCTGAAATGCAAGGTTGTTGAAAAGATGCTTAACAGTAGACGACCCCTGTTTCAAATGTACAGTGTAAATTAATCGGAAAATAGTTTTGGATATAAATAGCTTGGATAATAGAATTCTTTCCAAAATGTATTATAATTTATTTTTTATTATTGTGTAAAGAAATGATTTGCTTGTATTTTTTTTAAATCGAAAACTGAATATAATTTATTAATATACTATCGTAATTTTTTTTAAAATTACAATTACTTGCTTCTACATAGACGCTTTTGCTCTTATTTTTTTTATGACATATGATACTAGCTGTACCCTGCGCGCGTTGCTAAACTAAAATAAATTTCAAGGAAAGACATTACACAAATATTTAATTAATTTTGAGTCATTTTATTGATTTTGTTCATTTGACGACAATATTGTCTGTTCAATGTGAGCTGTCATGAACTGTCACGGCAATATATGAAATTCATTAGAATGACAGTAACGCCATCTGTTGAAAATTGATCGTACCAACACAGAAACATTCGTGGGCTCATGCACAACTTTGCTAAAGATCATCACATGATCAAATGCATAGTTTACGATTCTATAAAGGACATACAGACAAACATTTATTTTTATGTATAGATTTGGTAGTAATGAAATGAAATGAAAATCGTTTATTATTAGCATAGGCACTAAAGACGTGCGCTTGCTCATCGTTAGACTCTACTGTAACTGTGTGACGAGAAGAAGACCACAAGAAACTCGTCAATCATAGCCTGTACATAAAATAATTAAAAAAAAAAACCGATTTTTAACTCAGAAAATAATAATATATTATACTAAAATATAATAAAATCATAAATGTGTCAAATTGACTCGCTTCAGTAATATAGTGTTAAGTTACTTCCTAGTGTCCATCTGCAAACTAACTAGCACCTAATTTTAGTAACACCAAGTAACAGATGTCAGTCACACGCAAGAGGAAAACGCCTATAACCAAATACATACATCTATTGACCTAAAACAAACGTGAGAATAAGAAGAAGACAAAGTGGGAAAACACTTATTTGGTTATGTTAATTGTATTGCACTTTGCATGAATAAATATGACATAATTATTAAGAAAAAGAATGCTTGAGTGAATGTATTTAGTTAAAAAAATAGGTTGTCTGTAAAGTCGGTTTACTGACGATAGTTGAACGTGACAACGTCTTAAGAAAATACTGATGGAATGGTGGCATTTTTCAAAAGAAAATTTTAATTTCATTTGTTTAATAAATTTGTATGTATATTGCTTAATATACAAGAAAACACTGACCAATGTCACGAGCCGCCTCTGAAGAGCTCACTCAAGTAGGAGAGAGACGGATGTCGAACGCTGCCGAACGCGAAGGCCGATTGTGCCTCTTTGTCGCTCGTTCCGCGCTCTCGCTTGCAATTCAAGCCTTACATGGAACGCCTCAGAGCGAGGTAACGCCGCACGAGTCATGTTTTTTCGTGCGTGCAGCCGGCTCAATCGAATTATAAGACGTTGTCACGTCAAAAAATCAACAATGTAAAACGTGTATTGAGTATAACTTAGATGACCACACTACGTCTGATGTTAAGTTAGATTGCGGTCCATGGGCGGAGAAAACTGTTGAAATGAAATGAAAATCGTTTATTAGCATAGGCACTAAAGACGTGCGCTTGCTCATCGTTAGACTTTACCATGGCTTCGGAAAGACGTATGACGAGAAGAAGACCACAAGAAACTCGCCAATCATAGCCTGTACATAAAATTAGTATAAATTCCTTACTAATATAAATGTGAAAGTGAGTTTGTTTGTTACGTTTTCACGCAACAACTACTTAACCGATCATCATGAAACTGTGTAGACATATTTTTGGAGGTACTAGAAGTAACATAGGGTACTTTTCATATGCAGTATAAAACTATTTGAATTTTTGAGGTTTGGTGTCATTTTTGTGGTTAGATGCCACTTTATTACAGAAGTGTGATAGGCATTGTCTGTTGACTGAAATATGAAACATCTTTAAACTTCATAGTACTTTATATCTTCATTATTACGCAGACATAGTCGCGGACAAGAGCTAGTAATATATAAGTAGACTAGCTGTTGCCCGCGGCTTCGCTCCCGTTAAGAAGTATTATTATTAATTAGGTATAGTTTTTGCGGCTTTATTTTTGTTTAGCGTGTGTAAAAACGTCTTCATCACAGTAACTCCTTTCTTTAATCAATCCGTCGAAAATCTTTAATTTCAGTTCAATCCGTCGAAAATCTAATAAGATTTATACAAACTTTCATCCACCTATTTTATATATATAGATTAACCCCTTGGGGAAATAAATCTAATAAGCAGAATTGATCAAAATCCTTTCTTAGCGGATGCCTACGTCATAACATCTACCTGCATGCCAAATTTCAGCCCGATCCGTCCAGTGGTTTGGGCTGTGCGTTGATAGATCACTAAGTCAGTCAGTCAGTCAGTCACCTTTGAGTTTTATATATATAGATTAATTATAAACAAGTTATTAACATCGAGACATACGTTTTTAAATATAAATGCAAGTATTAAAGGAAACACTAGAAGGCCGTGTTTGCTCGCATAACCGAAGATCGGTCTATTTGCCGACAATTTCGCGTTTAATTGATAACATTGTACGTGCTAATTATTTCGTCTGTTCTGTTCATTATAAGGAGTGACTATTCGTGGTCTTCACTTTGATTCCAATTCGAAACCGAAAAAGGATCATTTTTCATATATTCTATATATTTATTTACTTTTAATAATTAGGCTCCAATAGAGCGCTTTTACTCGTCAATACAAATACAAATATAAATGAAATAAATTTATTAATTTAATAATTATCAATTTGATTCAGCTGCTGTATACTGGCATTGTCCACTTACATACTAATGTCATAATAATAATATATAATAAATCTACTATGATGTAGAAGAATAGCTGCTGTATAGGGGCATTGGCATACTGTTGTATACCTAAGGGTAAATATAAAATGACATAGATTATGTCCAAGCTTTTTTATCAGTAAGATATTCATCTAACGTGTAATATGATTTCTAAATAAATTTGCTTTTTATGAGTTTCTTGAACTGATGAAGAGGGAGGCTACTAATATCATCGGGCAGCTTATTATATGACTTTATGCCAACCCCCATGAAACAACGACTCGTTTTACGGAGACGGAAATTAGGAATGTGCGACGATACATTGTCATTACTAGAACATTCTATACTAAGAGTCATGGCGAGAACTACACAAGTTTTTAGACACAGACTTAGAAAAAAATATTTACTTTTAAATGTAGTGAAATGAAATTAGTTGATTAGCATAGGCACTAAAGGCGTTAAGCTCATCGTTAGACTCTACCACGGCTTCGGAAAGGCGTATGACGAGAAGAAGACCACAAGAAACTCGTCAATCATGAAATAATCTATATATATAAAACTCAAAGGTGACTGACTGACTGACTTAGTGATCTATCAACGCACAGCCCAAACCACTGGACGGATTGGGCTGAAATTTGGCATGCAGGTAGATGTTATGACGTAGGTATCCGCTAAGAAAGGATTTTGATAAATTCCACCCCTAAGGAGATAAAATAGGGGATAAAAGTTTGTATAAATCTTATTAGATTTTCGACTGATTGAACTGAAATTAAAGATTGGAGTTACTATGATGAAGACGTTTTTACACACGCTAAACAAAAATAAAGCCGCAAAAACTATATCTAATTAATAATAATACTTCTTAACGGGAGCGAAGCCGCGGGCAACAGCTAGTCAACAATAAAACTGAATTTTAATTTAGAGAAAAAAAGTAAATAACAATTCACAAATTATGGAAAAATGCAATTCGAAGTGATATCACCTGAGGTGAATAACTAGGTTAAAATCTATATCTGATTCAAATCGAATTGTGATCGGAAATCAAAAATCAGTAATAAATTCATCAACTGAGATACAATGGTGATAATTGCCGGCGTATCGTTTTTAAGGACGTGATCCGGCGACGCCCGATATAGACGCAAAGCAAATGCTAAATTATGCTATGAAATGAATGAAACGCCCTGAGCCCTAAATAGGCTATAATATTTTTTATTATTACAGTGCAACCTTGATGTAATGATACTGAAAGGTATCAGCAAAATAATTCGTTATATCCAGTAATTTGTTACAATGAGGTTAGGTTGGTCTACGATGCGTTTTAACAAGGTTAAAAAAAATTAATAATCTCTGCTTTCCCTGTTACAGCGAACGATTTCGTTAAATAGAAATAAATAATACTTTCTTTTTATATATTGCAAAGATTGAAAATTCGTTATAACAAATGTATTCGTAATGTAAAGGTATATTTTACATTAGCTCTTACGGGCAGTTCTAGGGGATTTGGAAAAATTCGTTAAAGAGAAGAACTTGTTATATTTAGGATCGAAACATTTTTTTATACATACAAGAAAAAAAGCTGTAGTGAGATGAACTGAAGACAATTTCTTTTTTGTTTTGTGTTGTCCTCGTTCAGGTAGGTATCCATAGTGGAAGGTATGTTAGTATTTGGATTTTTTTTGATTGATTTTTAATGTTACATAAATTCCTCCAGTATGAGCTAATGCCGTCCCAATTACTGCTAGAACGTGTGTAAAGTTCATTAATTTATTAACATTATTAATTATATCTCAAAAACCACAGAAGTTCATTGCACTCTCGAACCTGCAACAAATTAACACAAATAAAATCTAATTTAAGGGTAAATAGTTAGATAGATTTACAATGTTAATCTTTATTAGATGTACGGCAACGTTGCCGCAACGGGTCGCCGGCATATTATGATGTAAAGATAGCACGCGCCACATTAAATATATAAATAGAATGCACATAGTCAGCGTATGTAGGAGCGAGCTTTCAGTACCACACTGCTCAGTCGACACGCGAGTCACGCGCTGCCACGTCCTACGCCGCCGGTCCCGCGAAACTTTTAACGAAAATAATAAATCGGTTTTTTTTTTCAATTAAAAAAAAAATACTAGTTTTTTTTTTCAAAAAGTGTAGTGTTATTTTTTTAAATGTCAAACAGTGGTCGTGTGTGTCGAAAAATAAGTGTAAGAATCAACGGTATTCATCATCCGTCATCGGCACCTTGTGATTGATATTTTCTACAATGAGTGTAAAGTTTGGACGCTAATAATCTCGCGCGTAGCACCGTTTCTAAAATAAAACGTTGCCGAATCGGGAGCAACTCGAAGGTTAATGACAAAACAAAACGATCCATAGTGATACTACATGCTTTACTATTGGAAATATTTAATTGAAACAATCGTGACTAGTATTGTAGTAGTATTGCGTATGGCTTATGTCTAGACGATTTTTTTTTATTATTTACTTCTAGTAATTGGGCTCCAATAGAGCGCTTTTACTCGTCAATACAAATACAAATATAAATGAAATTAATTTAATAATTATCAATTTGATTTAGCTGCTGTATACTGGCATTGTCCACTTACATACTAATGTCATAATAATATATAATAAATCTATGATGTAGAAGAATAGCTGCTGTATAAAATGACATAGATTATGTCCAAGCTTTATTGTTAGTTACACACGTTACTACCCGAACTAATATTGGAATAAATATTTACTATGAAAAACGTTTGTTTCAGTGTAATTATAACTAACATCGTTACAAAGAGCGCGTAAATAATTATTTGAAAAAATTCTATAATATTGAGTCATGTTCACACGTTCGTTAATAAGCACGTTGGCCTAATTTCTGTGGTTCTTTATTAAATTCTTATTTATGTTTGTTTACAGTTAAGATTATAATTTTACCTTTTTGTGATAATCAGAAACGAGTTTGGATACTTCCATATTAACCCATTACTTCCCACTGTCCTATTTTTAGGACACTATATTCAAATTTTTTTAACCTATTAAGAGGTTTATTTTTTATTGTTTCTAATGAAATTCGTATTTTTATACTATTTTTCTGATGAAATATTTTTTTTCCGCTGAGTCAAATATTTACGTAATTTTAATGTAATTTTTTCAAATTGATCATTTTTGTTACCTCAAAAAAAGCACTATGTTCCGATTTTATATACCGTAAAAGAAAACAGTAACCAACTTCAAAGTACATAAAACTGATTCTTAGACTTCTACCAAATATATATAACATAAAAAATAAAAACAAAATATAATTTTTATCACCATTGTCATATGTTATAGGACAGGCTGACCCAGCGTTAAAGAATTTTTTTAAAATTTTTTTTGTCATATTATTTTTTCTTAACGTATTATGAACTTAATTTAAAGATTTCACCAAAAAATTCCAATGTTTTCGACGCTTGGGAAGTTATGGGTTAAACCTAATTTTGTTTTCGGAGTTATCTATCTAAATATATATAACTCAAAGGTGACTGACTGACATAGTGATCTATCAACGCACAGCCCAAACTACTGGACGGATCGGGCTGAAATTTGGCATGCAGGTAGATGTTATGACGTAGGCATCCGCTAAGAAAGGATTTTGATGAATTCCACCCCTAAGGGGATAAAATAGGGGATGAAAATTTGTATAAATCTTATTAGATTTTCGATTGATTGAACTGCAATTAAAGATTGGAGCTACTATGATGAAGACGTTTTTACACACGCTAAACAAAAATAAAGCCGCAAAAACTATACCTAATTAATAATAATACTTCTTAACGGGAGCGAAGCCGCGGGCAACAGCTAGTTAATAATAAATTGCGATATATTTTGTTAAATTATGGTATATGTTGGTGTTTTTATATTCTCGCGTATAATTGCTTATAATATAATCGTATTTAATAGTATTTGCTGTATAATAAAAAAAACTATAACTCGAAATCACCTATAGATTCCATTCATTAATTTTTACGACTAACCTAACCTACCCTGATATCCGTATACACCGGACGCTATCCCAAAATAATATCCGGCATCGGGATAAAAACGAAATATTTGTCATTTTACGATCACAAGAAAAATTGAGCGAAAGAAACCGCGAATATTAAAATGTCTTCCCTTGTATTTAGCGAAGACATTACGGTATCATTTGTTGGTTATATTTTCCCCGAAATGGGACATTATCGAGTCCCTTTTTGACCGATTATTCGGACATTTTCTCTGACGTAGTGCTGTCCCGACCGATACAGACGGCATCAATCAAATAGTGATGTACTGCAGTAAACGATTCTAATGGCATACTTTTGAACTCTCGCGGGAAATAAAGGGTGATTATTTGACACTGTTCTTTCTCGTTCTATTTAAATTATTATCTCATACAATTAGAATTAAAATACATATTTTTGTTATTTACATTTATGTACAGAGGTTCTGAATTTGATTTCCGATCGAAACTATTACTTGAAATGAAAATAGTTTGTTAGCATAGGCACTAAAGTCGTGTGCTTGCTCATCGTTAGACTCTACCGTGACTTCGGAAAGGCGTATGATGAGAAGAATATCACAAGAAAATCATATACAGTAATACCCCGCTTTACGCGACCTCGTTATGCGCGGTTTCACTATAACACGAAATTCAAATTTATTATTAAATTACGCGAAAGAGTGCGTATAAACATAATGTAGTCATCAACTTCTCTATGGTCGCGGGAATTTCAGTTAACGCGATTTTTTCCGGAACGTATCCCTCGCGTAAAGCGGGGGCATTACTGTATATATTTATATATATAATCAACTATCCTTTCAAAATTTAGAAAACACTAAAAATTAACTAATTAGAGTGATTCAAAAATTTTGTTTTCTATTTTCTCAAAACCTTTTTAATTGTAAAATGTACATATGTCCTTGTTTCATTTAGCTTTGTTAATTGTTTTATATGTGTTAGGGCATCTCAGTATCAAATTACAACAGCTTTATTGGTCAATAGGCGAGTTTCTCAACGACTTTGTAATGAGGCGTCTCGTTTAAGGGTTAACTGTTGTAAAAGCCATGAATCTTCAGGTATTTCAGTAAGTATCTTAAATTTTATTAAGTAATTTCATCTAATGCTATATAGCATTGCTGAATTTTAATTAAAGAGACTTTACATGGCTGAATAAAATATTTAACACTAGAACTACCAACCCGTCAATATGACCGGTTTCAAAGATTCTTCACAAGACTTTTACGTAAAACCTTACTCGTTATTTTTTTTGTAAACGATTCTATTTTTTATAAATTTATTGAATTATATTTAATACTTTGCAAGCACAAGTCATCCGATCATTTTGACCGGCTTGTGGTTCTAGTGTTAATTGATAAATTTTTAAATACTATATTCTACTACAATTAAAAGTAACCGTGTTGCAACTCGTTAAACCGGCATAGTGGATATATAATATAATATAATATAATATAATATAATATAATATAATATAATATAATATAATATAATATAATATAATATAATATAATATAATATAATATAATATAATATAATATAATATAATATAATATAATATAATATAATATAATATAATATAGGATGTGTAAGCGTATTATTATTTTTGTATCAGTCCACGTGATCACACTGAAACTTCATTTTTGTGTTAGGCTTTAACCCTAAATTATAATCGATATTTACTGCAAATTTTACCCCCTTAACGATTGTCGGCTATTCAAATAAATAATTTTAAACTAAAGGGTAAAGAAAAGTTTAAAAAGACCAACTTTAAAACAGAAACACGAATCCCTAATCGCAGGTATTTCTACAATAAACGGCATACTTTTGCAAGTTTCCATTTGTGTACGAATGTGTGTGTGTGTTCAGTTATTTTCGAGCTGGTACATCTACAAGTAGGTCAATCTTGAATCAATTTACTTGTATAGACCGAAATCATGAGGCTAAATTCGCTTACGATTTCAATAACATTTTTTTTGTCCTGGAATTATTTGTCACTTACCAAACATATTATTATAATAGACAATTTTGTAAGCTTAAATATATATATATATATATATATATAGTCCAATCAATGAACAAAAAGTGGAAAAAATTCTAACCCGGACAAAAAAAAAGTCGTATAGGAATTGCCCGATACTAACAACGCTTCTCCTATGACAATTGGTTATCTGGAAGAAATTACTTTTAGCGATAAGATCGCCAATTGCTCTAAATCTGCTTCCTATTGTTGTTGTATTGTTATTATTATTATTTTAAAGCAATAAAGGATTTATTATTATTATTATCATTTAAAAGGTTATATGATCATAAATAATAATAATAATAAATACTTTATTGCTTTAAAACATAATAATAACAATACAACAATACAACAACAATAGGAAGCAGATTTAGAGCAATTGGCGATCTTATCACTAAAAGTAATTTCTTTCAGATAACCAATTGTCATGGGAGAAACAGTGTTGGTATATATATCCACCTAAAGCCACGCATAGGTTTCAAATTAGAAAATAAACGAAACTGCAGTCCGTTAATTGTATACGCTAAGTAGTATTACGCATGCATTTAGCGTGTGGAAAGTATGTTCGACTAACAACCACGAATAAGAGCAAGTTGCCAGCAATCAAATTTGATTGAATTTCACCCAATGAGCTGAGTTATATACGAACAGAGGGGACGTTGGAAAGAAACACTCAACAAACAGTATATGGGGGCAACTTGCGGTTCTTTGAAGGATTATTTGTGACTCTCGATTTTACCCGAGTTCCCTTTTCATTTTTGTGCTGTGGTCTTATCACGAATTTTAGTCTGACTTTCGAACCGAGTTCGCTTCAAGCTATTTGTATGGAAATTTGAGCAGCGCCACCGCGTGCTTATTTGGAACTACAATATTTTAGATACGTTTTGTTAATTGTCGAACATCTCGATCTTTCCGTTCATTTGATAGATTGCTGGTGCTCGTTAGTCGTTAGTAAAAATTCATGATCCCGATTGCTAACGGATCCGTTTTACTTGTGACATTAAAAAAAAAGTTTATTAATAGAGATTTTTTGTACATAAAACTAGCAAGGGCCCCTGTACTAGGTTCGGAAACCTGTCCTACTGGGTACCCCGGTTACTGAACTAGAATGAAGATGATGAAATAGATAAAGAAAGAAAATACAGAGAGAGGATTTTCATTTAAAAAAAGGTTGAGAATCACTGTCCTATGCAATAAGTATAGGTAATCAAGAATTTATCTGGGTGAGAGACAGAAAGGCATTATAAAAAGAGAAATCTTCTTTCTCTTTTCCCCGTTGTAGTAGTGGTGTACTAAATACGTAATTAATTAAAGCAAATAATTAATTTCAATTAATTTCTCAAACTCTTTTGGTTGCGGGACACTTTTAACGATTTCAAAATTTAGCGGTACACAAAGAAAAAGATAAGCTTAACAAGTTTTAAGTTATATTATTTAATGATATTTATTTATTTAGACATTCACAAACAAACAGTTAACAAACCATAACATGAAAGTAACAACTACACTAGACTAGAGAAATAAAGCTAAGTTTGTTAACCTAATAGTTGTGATAGACATCTGAAGAAAACTATATACATTAATGATTAGATACGAATGCCAGTCTGCTGCTCGAGCATAGAGTGTTATAGAAAAGCCAAGTCCAAAATAGACTTGAGCTTCTTAGGCTTCAAATGGAACAAATCAAGATCCGTGACATTTTCATATAGATCGTTAAAACTACGGCACATGCGAGGAATGGGGCCTATTATACATCAGTACATCACATTGCTTAACATAACATTATTATAAATCTAAAATTTGGCGGCACAGTGGTTGAGAATTACTGTGGGCTTATCACGAATTTAGTCTGGCTTTCGAATCGAGCTGTCACAAGTAAAACGGACCCGTTAGCAATCGGGATCCTGAATTTTTACTAACGACTAACGAGCACCAGCAATCTATCAAATAAATGAAAGATCGAGACGTTCGAAAATTAAAAAATATTGTAGTTCTAAATCCGTACGCGGCGGCGCTGCTCGAATTTCCATACAAATCGCTTGAAGCGAACTCGGTTCGAAAGCCAGACTAAAATTCGTGATAAGCCCACTGATCTAAAACAATTAGTTTATTTTCAATAAATAAAACCACGCATAGAGCAATATATAAAAGCAGTCACGGCCAAAGTTACCGGGGCACTAATAAATACCATTTGTGTATAATTCCATTTAATTTTAAAGCTCAATTTCACTAACAAGCTACTAATAAAGCAGTTTATTTATTTAAACCTGTAAATTTGCCTAAATGATACGAATCGACTTGTTTATGATAAGAAATCTTTACCATGATTATATACAGTAAGTAGATAAAGCATTGGGTAATTGTTTATAGTATTGACTAGGTCAGCCATTCTCAAAGTGTGTTCCGCGGAACCCTAGGGCTAAAATATTGCAAAAAATACCTACCGAAGGGAGATAATAAGGTTACATTTAAATATTCCAACTAAATATTACGTTGCAATATGATTATTCATGAATACATATTCAGTTTTTTATAATTATATTAAGTTTTTTTCGCCAAAAAAGTTTGAGAACCGCTGGACTAGGTCAGGGGTCGGCAGACTTATCAACCAGATGAGCCGAATATTAAGTTTGTAGATTTTTCCATGCCTTCAGAGAGCCGCAACATGAACTTTATGTACTATTGTATTGTAAGAAGAACCAAATAATCCTATGGCAAGAGCCGCATGCGGCTCGCGAGCCGCGGTCTGCCGACCCCTGGACTAGGTTAATGTAAATTAGTAGTTATTACTATAGATTTATTATTGCGTGCATTTTATTCTTTTATCAATGCCTAATGAAGACAATTCTGCTTCGAGTATTCAGGCTGTTGCAATAAAAAATTACAAAAATTTATACAATCCTCATGTCAAAAAAAAACCGGATATTTTCATTGATTTAATTCGAAGTTTCGTAAGACTTGAGGTCCTCACACAGTTTACGAGCATGGAGGCTGAATTTTTTGAACGTTCTGTCGGGTTTCTATTATATTACATATTACTAGCTTTTACCCACGGCTTCGCTCGCATTTAAGTCATTAAATAAATATTAGAGATCATACTAACTATAGTCAATTGGATACTATAGTAAAAATTAATTATTTTATTTAATAAAAAGTATCCTATGTTACTTCTAGTACCTCCAAAAATATGTGTACAAAGTTTCATGATGATCGGTTAAGTAATTGTTGCGTGAAAACGTAACAAACAAACTCACATTCACATTTATAATGTAGTAGGGATATAATTTTAACTAACTAGTCATCTCAAAATCAATCTCCATTCAATTCGACATGGTTTACGTGTTGTTTAATTTTTTTTTGAAGTGAAACTTTTTAGAATCGTTGTGATTTCAAACCGGATGTAACGCGGATGTAACGGAAATGCGACAGGTTCTGACGTTTCGCGCGCGAATTTCAAAATTTGTTTTTGCGATATCTCGACAACCGATGACGTCAGCGCGACCGCGTAAAGGGTTATTCTGATCGAAATTTGGAGGCCTATTCGTTTTTTTTTTATGATTTTGGATGGCGAGAGGGGGTGTGGAGGGGAGGAAGGGGGGGGGGGGGGGGGGATCGGCGGCGGCTCGCGCCGACCTTCGGTCGACGCTCGATTTATGGCTATATGTCTTACGTAGATCGCGATTTTTGGTGGATGAAGGAGGGGGGGGTCCGCCGCTCGCCCTATTGGCTGTATCTCCGAAAGTAAACGTCCGATATAGTTCGTGTAAACGACAATCTTGGTCAGAATCATAAGCTCTTTCAAGATCTGAAAAAAATTTTCAGGATTTTTTTCAGGAACCGAAATTTTTTTTTCCGTATTCTATTTTAAAAAACTAATCTATGTAAAAGTCAAGAGGCTCCGAAGGCACCCCACTAAAAAAAAATGAAAATAAAATTAAAATATGGAACTTGAGCAATAAATTATGTAACATATGTTAAATAAAATATCTTTTAAAATTAATCAAAATACTTTCATTTTTAAACGAATAAACTTTGTAATTATCCTACCCTTGGTATATATATTCATCTCATTCTTTTCTCGATTTACTGAAGTTTCACTTCTATCGTGTATGAATCGCACACACACCTTTTTTTTTTTTTAATTGTGTAACATCTAAACTCTGTATTTTGTAATTTTATTAGAAGTGTTATCATCTATCCCTTTATAATCTTGCGCATGCCGTCCTATCCTATAATTAAAATTTCATTTAGTTTATATAATAGTAGTCATTTTTATAAAATAAATATTACAGATAAAACGTGCCTAATATTCTTAAATAAATTTAATTTAATGTAGATTTATTATATAATAATTTACCAACGGTTGCGATCGTAATTGGTTGAACTGTTTTAACTTTTAATCTCCTCATATTTCTTGAAATCCCTTAAGGTTTTTTTAAAAATTATAGTTAGTTTAACTAATTAGTTCAATGTCAGTTTAACTGTCAGTAGGTTAGTTAAATTGGATGTAACGCCTTGAATCTTTCACTGGGCCGCTTCTCCCGACCTTCGAGGCTGTTTAATTAAATATATTTACATTAATAAATTAGTCTGTGGTTAATTGTAGTGACAGCTTATTTGTGCAGATGTGATTTCTAAAAAAGAGTAAATTTTATAATTGTGTGGGCTCCGGGGTGAATCGATTTGTAGTTTCTGTCGGTCTAAATATATATTTTAATGTCTGCTTTATGTTCGTATTAATAAAGGGACTGCCAATAAATTGTTTGGTGGATTCTTGAGATATTATTAGTTTAAAAGATTCATTCTGGATTGTTTTTTAAACACGGTATTGAGTAATGTTTATTTATTTGAATCAATGTAGTTTGTTAGAACTAGTCCATTTAGAAAGATGGGTAATTTTAAAGTTTATTATTTTATTGCTCGTGGTACGGTTTTTATTATGTTTTTCTAGTGATTTCGCATTCTAGCTTAATATCAGTGGGCTTATCACGAATTTTAGTCTGGCTTTCGAACCGAGTTCGCTTCAAGCGATTTGTATGGAAATTTGAGCAGCGCCATTTGGAACTACAATATTTTAGATACTTTTTGTTAATTTTCGAACGTCTCGATCTTTCGTTCATTTGATAGATTGCTGGTGCTCGTTAGTCGTTAGTAAAAATTCATGATCCCGATTGCTAACGGATCCGTTTTACTTGTGACAGTTCGATTCGAAAGCCAGACTAAATTCGTGATAAGCCCGCAGATGGGATATAGTTATATGCTAGTCTAGTATATAAAAAAGGAAGTTGTAAAAAATAACCTACTACAGAGTGGGGCATGGAAAACTCCTACATGTCAAAAGACTAGTAGAAGATATCAAAGAAAAAAATTGCCAGTAAGGCACACCTAAGACAAAATTGTTTTCTGGTTGGGAACACTGAGTTTTTTTTAATGTGGGAGGTTCCCGTGCCCCGCTTGTATGTAATTATAATTTAAAAAGACGTTATGCGGCTTACTATTTTTTTTTCAAATTAGAAAAATGTTTTATTAGGTTCAAACGTGCTGTAAGATGTGCGTGATATAGATACGTATAATAAAATTCATCGCACCACTACAGTTATAAGAGACATTGATAATTTTAACATATTTAAAACGTATTTTTAATGAACAAGTCCTACTATTCAATTGGTGAATTTATGAGTGACATTTTGTTGGTTTAAATTTAATTTGACATAATAAAATTTAATTGTATGAATTATTTGCATGCCATATACTATGTGTAAAATATGTGATACTACTAACATTAATTTAAGATCTATATTACTATCGATATGAAATGAAAATAGTTTATTAGCATAAGCACTAAAGGCGTGCGCTTGCTCATCGTTAGACTCTACCAAGACTTCGGACGAGAAGAAGACCACAAGAAACTCCTCAAAATCGTCATATTTATGGCAAATAAATGAATATGAATATTTGAATAAAAATACCAAACGCGCCCGAGCCTTTTAATGGTTGCCGGCCAACTGAGGAACTACTCTCGGGTTAGTCGGATTGATCTTTGCATTCTTTTGTAGTTTTTCAGTGATCTAACGAATGACCTCTGCCTATTCCATTTTAATATCATCATTAACGCCGTTCTAATGTATACATTTGTATGTAGCATATATCCCCATTAAAAGGTTTTATTTCGAGCGTTTCGTTTCATTAAAAGATTTGGGCAATTCGGATGTACATATTAAAGCTTTCGAATTCTTCTACTAAACATTCTTCTCTTAAAATACAGCGTGATGTTTATTTATTTATTTAAAACAAAATAATTTCTTAAATATATATACCTACTAGCTTTTACCCGCGGCTTCGCCCGCATATAAGTCATTTAATAAGTATCAGAGATTATTTCAATAAAAATGAATCAATATGATTCCAATCAGCTGAAACCATAGTCAGTTGGAAACTATAGTAAAAAATGATATATTTAAAAAAAAATAAAAAGTATCCTATGTTACTTCTAGTACCTCCAAAAATATGTGTACAGTAATGCCCCGCTTTACGCGAGAGATACGTTCCGGAAAAAATCGCGTTAACTGAAATTCGTGCGACCATAGAGAAGTTGATGACTACATTATGTTTATACGCACTCTTTCGCGTAATTTAATAACAAATTTAAATTTCGCGTTATAGTGAGACCGCGCATAACGGGGTCGCGTAAAGCGGGGTATTACTGTACAAAGTTTCATGATGAAAATTTCGCATCTATCGCGCCTATTTCGTAAATACGAAAATTGCGTATTATTAATGTAACATTTATTATTCTAACCACTGTGCAATCTGAATTATGAATTGTTATTTACTTTTTTTTCTGAAGTAAAATTCAGCTTTTTTATTATTATTATTTTATGTACAGGCTATGATTGACGAGTTTTTTGTGATCTTCTTCTCGTCATATGCCTTTCCGAAGCCATTGTAGAGTCTAACGATGAGCAAGTGCACGCCTTATGCCAGCCATTCTCAAAGTGGTGTTCCGCGGAACCCTAGGGCTAAAATACTGCAAAAAATACCTACCAAAGGGAGATTATAAGGTTACATCTAAATATTCCAACTAAATATTACATTGCAATATGATTATTCATAAATACATATAAATCAGTTTTTTATAATTATATTAAGGCTTTTTCCTTCGCCAAAAAAGTTTGAAAACCGCTGCCTTATGCTAATAAACTATTTTCATTATATTTCAATCTAAAAATAGGCAGAATTAGTCTAGAAGCATATTATTACTAATGGCTGCATCTGGTCTAAAAGGATCACCTCACCTTTCCAGAGCAATTAGGCTACTATTGTTAATTTAAGACTGTTGTGATTCCATTGCTTGCTAATAGGTGGCGCTGTTAAAAATGAAACACAACACGTTCTATATTCCATATATATATTTGTTACTATTAGTAGGTTACTATATTTTTTTTGTTATAATTCGAATTTTTTTTTCTGATTTTTTCTTAGGAGGAAAAGCCCACTGGAAGATAGGTACCATTCTTGCATTCAATCCCTTATCCCTTAATCCCGTAATCCCCCCCCCCCCCCCTCCATATACTTCAATTGGGCTTCACTCAACTTAGCATCAAACGCCAAAAAAAAATCTAAGGGAAACAGTTGCTTCACGACTGTTCTCTCTCTCTCGAGTTTAAAATATTAGCCAATGTCGTAAATTTACAGAAACGTCTATCTATCGGGTCGAAACCACAAATTTCTTCAATTCGTGTTTTATATAATTAAATTTCCATCCAATGTGGCGGTTTCAAAATAAACCAATCATAAAGTTCGACAAGCATCTATTCATAGCAACATATTTTTGTACCTATCAAGAGAAATGTTTCAACTATTTTTTTACGAATAAGAAAACCTCTCGTAAAAACAAATATCTCACAATAAAGATCAGAACACATACATATCTGCGTGCCATGCGTGACGCGCGTGTTTATAAGCATTTATGAAAATACAGTAATACCCCTCTTTACGTGAGCCCGTTATGCGCTGTTTCACTATAACGCGAAATTCAAATTTATTATTAAATTACGCGAAAGAGTGCGTATAAACATAATGTAGTCATCAACTTCTCTATGGTCGCGGGAATTTCAGTTAACGCGATTTTTCCGGAACGTATCCCTCGCGTAAAGCGGGGCATTACTGTATCCACTTAAAACCAATTAAAATAGACCGTAAAAAATAACTTACATATCTTGTTAGATTCTTTCTTTCATTTGTTTTTGTTTTAAAACACTCTGCATGGAATAGTGGTTACCATACGCTTCCAGGTTCAATTCCGGAATTAAATGTTACAGTTCTTGTCCTGGATTGTGGATTGTCCTGGATTACCTTCAAGTAATTTATAAAAACAATGCCTTCCAATTAGGCTTGTAGCAAAGTATAATTTACCTAATTGTTCAAAAATTAATTTATGTAAGAAATTTATTTTCAGTTAGAACTATGTTCGTTTTATTTACATCTATATACGAATAATATAAATCTTCTGTCTCTTTCTATTGAATTTGAAATAAGATAAGACAGAAAGAGACAAAACTAAATTAATTAATACGTTACTTAATAAACTATAAACAATTATACTTATGACGCATTTATATTAACCGTTAATTACCGCATGCGGGGCGCGGGTGTTTTATAAAGTGCCATAGATCCAGCATTAGAGGAATTTATATTAGTATAGTACGGGGCACGGGAACTTCCCAGATTTCAAAAGATAGGTTAACTAAAGGTATACAGTAATACCCCACTTTACGCGACCCCGTTATGCGCGGTTTCACTATTCAAATTTCGCGCTCAATTGCCCCGCATTACGCGAAAGAGTGCGTATAAACATAATGTAGTCATCAACTTCTCTATGAACGTGGGAATTTCAGTTAACGCGATTTATTCCAGAACGTATCCCTCGCGTAAAGCGGGGCATTACTGTATAAGTTATTTAATAAAATTACAAGTTATTAATGTACATTCACATTTGTATATCTAATCCAAAATTATTTTCCGGTCAGGAATACGGCGATTTTTTTAATGTGGGAGTTTCCCATGCCCCACTCTGTACATGACTTCTATACATGCGTCACGTACGACATATGTGGCTTGTCCTTAAATCGTTAAATCGTATTAAGCTCAGAAACTACTGAACCGATTTAAAAAATTTTTTCACCAGTAGAATCCTACATTATCTCTGATGAACATAGGCTATAGAATATTTTCAAAAACGTTTGGGATCCATATGAAAACTTCAATAATGTAACCCAAAGCGTGAAAAAAAAATCATTATATTGCGTACGCTGCGGAAATTATTGACAATAGAGCAAAGTGATGTACTACAGTTTTATAGAGGACATCAATATCTACACTATCTATGTCACAATAACTACTTTTTCATGTTAGAATTTAATTTTCATTACTACGCGAACGAAGTCGTTGGCAACAGCTAGTTAAGTATATTTATATATGAATAAAAAATCGTCATGAGATTGTTTTTAGGAAATGAGATATCAATCGACGCGTCTCGACTTAATTTGCCCAAAACAAACAGCACAGTGGATAGTAAAAGTGATAAATTGTCCCGCCAATGGTTTACGTGTACCAGGGTAGCATGTCTTCAGAGCAGTAGAACAACAGACGCGTGGCGCAAAAAAATCATCGGGATATTAACCTACTTATGAGTTATTCTCGTCCGTACACGAAATCACAAATGGAATTACACACAAGCACGAATATGAGCTTTAATGTTTAGGTAATAAAACATTAAAATGTATTTTATTTAGTACGAATTTTTCGTGTATGTATATGAATGGACATGTGTTCCGTAATCAAACTGAAATCACGGTAGGCACTTGTTTGAAGGTAGACAGCGACACGTCTGCGTCCACACACGAGATATAAATTACTAGCTGTGATTACATGACGTGTTTTTTTACCAGATACTATTAAGGAAATGTCATAGAAGCATAAGACTGAAACGGCTCAATGATTACGAGCCGACATAGTTGTTGGTTGTGTCTCCGGTCTAGCTCAACATAACGTGGAGTGTGTTTATTATACATACAGCGATATTTATAAAATTTAGAACGGGATAGTAGAATTTAAATATATATAATTAATTTAAAAATAAATTAAAAACATATTTGATTTTAAAATGTTTTTATTCAATTGACGAATACCTCAATGATTCGAAACAGTAAATGAAATTTAGTTTATTAACTAAAATTGTTTATTATTATTATTGCCGTACCTTGACCGGGTGTCACATTGACACTAAACTGTACTGACATCTTAATTACAATTGTGACATGCAATAAAGATATTTGAATTTGAATACAGAGTAACCTCAATCTAACGATTTCCTCAATTTAACGAATTTTTCCAAATCCCCTAGAACTGCCCGTAAGAGCTAATGCAAAATATACCTTTACATTACGAATACATTCGTTAAAAACCTTTTTATAACGAATTTTCAATCTTTCCAAAATATAAAAAGAGAGTATTGTTTACCTCTATTTAACGAAATCGTTCGCTATAACAGGGAAAGCAGATTAGTACCTACGAAAAGCTGAGACTAATATTTTTTTTAAGCTTGTTAAAACGAATCGTAGACCAACCTAACCTCTGTATAACGAACCTCATTGTAACAAATTACTTGATATAACGAATTATTTTCTGATTCCCTTCAGTATCGTTATATCAAGGTTGCACTATATTAGGTTTTTGTCTATTTATGACAATAATCCGTTTTTATTATAATATAATTATTAAATTAATAAATTTATTTACATTTATATTTATTTTGACGAGTAAAACTGCTCTATTGGAGCCCAATTACTAATAGTACATAAATAAAATAAATAAAAAAAACAATTGAAAATATTTAAAAAAACATTAGTTTACAAATGTTGAATTTATTATTATTATAGTTTATTATTAAAAATGATAATTAATTTAATATTTTATTGTTGTTTTTTAAATTGTTATGTTTTTTATTTATTTATATAGAGAGAGTTTAGTATATATTTGTTATTTAGTTGTTATTTCCCATAAATATAGGTAGCATCACGAAAACGCGGCATTTACTCGTACAAAAATAATAATTCAGTAACAATATTTATAAAAGAGACACGTGCCAAAAAGTTGTTTGAAAAGCGCGTCTGGATCAATGATTTATAGACCGTTTTATCGATCAATGATCCCCCGAGTGCCGTCAGCAAAAAAACAAATATAATAATTGTAAAATTTTAAATACAATTTGTATACATGTGTACTCGTATTTGTATAATGTTATTTACTTTTTTTTTCTGAATGAAAATTCAGTTTTTTTTTTGTTAATTATTTTATGTACAGGCTACGATTGACGAGTTTCTTGTGGTCCTTCTTCTCGTCATACGCCTTTCCGAAGCCATTATAAAATCTGACGATGAGCAAGCGCACGCCTTTAGTGCCTATGCTAATAAACGATTTTCATTTCATTTCATTTCATTATACAAAGTGTTGAATTATTTAGAATTTATATAAGAAATATTAATTAACAAAGCATTTTACTCTGAATGAAACTACTAAATCCAATACCACTTAACACTAGATTTACCAGAGCAGTCAAAACGACCGGTCTTGCAAGATCAAATTAAAATTCCTACTGCGTGTAACATTTTCTTTAATTCTTCTAATCTTCTTTAATTTATAACAGAAGAATTAGTTTTATGAATTTTATATTATTTCACATATATTTGTAACAAATATATACTTTTTTGGTTTTGGTAGAAATAGTTATATTTAAGCTGGTAAATCTAGGGTTGAAGTGAATAAGCCGCTATTACAGTTGCTACATATTCAAGTTCAGTGTTCCTATAGGAACCTACGGATGATGTAAAAGAAAGAATACAGATTTTAAATAAATTTAATTCTTAATTATTGAACAATTATTTTATTTTGTAATTATTATTATTATTAATTATATATTTTGTTTGCATTTAATTCAATCTTAAGTGTGCCTGAAATGAAATGAAATGAAAATCGTTTATTAGCATAGGCACTAAAGGCGTGACTTGCTCATCGTTAGACTCTGAAAACTCGTCAATATTACTTTTATTTTTACCCGTTTAACCCGAAAAACTCCTGGTTATTTCTAATATACCTACCTCTATATAGAAACAGGCATATTATATACTCGTATTTTTTACTAATAAATAAACCAAATACGGACGTTTCCTACTCAGGAACATTTACGTAATCATTCACGAAATTACGGATTTAACAGCGAGGTCACGACGGATAGACCACACAATGCTTATTTTACGGACATTTGACAGGACTTTTTACGGGCTCATGTGTCAAAATTCACATAAACTATAGAAGTGACGGCCGTATCTCGAAACTTCGGATATGCCTGAGTAGCCCCCCAGATTCGAATCACACGACAAAATGTGTTTATTCCACTTCTGCATTATTTCATTAAATTTTAACATCAGTTTATATTTTTGTTAAAGTCAATTTGCAGTATGTAAATTTATTATCTCAAACAGATCTCCGTCCATGAACTGCTATTAAAATTTAGCCAACCATGGGCTCAGGGTGGGGCGGCAGTCTAAAATAATATGTAACTAGCAAACTATACCCGCGGTCTAACCAAGGATAAATTATTTTGTGTAGACTGTCGAGTGTGAACTTTCTTACGGATATTAAGTATTGTAGTTAGTACCTAGAAAATTAAGTTTTTTAGGTTTGATTAGGTACCTTACAGGCAAGCGCCCCACCCTGCCCCACCGTTGCTACGCCCATGATATTCCATATCCTGACGGTCATTTTATATTCCTAAATGTTATAATAGTATGATACAATTCTCAAATCTATAAAACTAATATTTGACGTAAAGCAATTAAAACGCAGTATTCCAGCTAATTCCTTGCAATTATTTACTTTAAACATATATATATATCTTTATAAACGTATAAACAAACATTATTTCATGAACTTATTTTTCATTGAGCATTTCCTGAAGCAGTTTATTTAAATTTGCGTAATATATATCTCGATTGATTTCAACAACGTCACGATGGCTCGAACTTGTTGTGAAAACCAATTAAATAAAATTAAAACCCAATCCAATGATTAGAAAGTACTAGTTATTATGACCTAAGATAAATTAGTTTACTACATACATAACTTAACCTAAAACCATTGCTTAGATTTTCAGTTTTTAGACGTAATGTTTGCTTCTCTCTTTGTTACTTATTGTAGTCTGGTACATGCGTGGTTTCACCGTGGATCTGATCTAATTTTAGTCGCGGGAATTTCAGTTTTTTCCGGAACGTAATTCTTCTTTTCACCGTGGATCTGATCTAATTTTAATTCTTCTTTTTCCTTGAATTAAAATTCAGTTTTGTTTTCGCTACTTATTTCATATAAAAGCTATGATTAACGGGTTTCTTGTGGTATTCTTCTCGTCATACGCCTTTCCTAAGCCATTGTAGAGTCTAACGATGAGTTTGACACCTTTAGTATTTTCATTGTATTTCATTTCAAAATTCCATCTGTAGTAAAACAGAAATATAGTAGTAAGAAAATCATAAAAAGCAAACTTATTCAAAAATCATATTACACGTTAGATGAATATCTTACAGATAATAAAGTGTGTCCCATAGCATTTTATGTTTACCCTTAGGTATACAATAGGATGAGAATGCCCCTATACAGCAGCTAGTCTTCTACGTCATAGTAGATTTATTATACATTATTATGACATTAGTATGTAAGTGGACAATGCCAGTATACAGCAGCTAAATCAAATTAATAATTATTGAATTAATAAATTTATTTCATTTATATTTGTATATGTATTGACGAGTAAAAGCGCTCTATTGGAGCCCATTTGCTAAAAGTAAATAAAAAATAAAAAGATTTAAAGAAAATAAATATTTAAAAAAAGGTTCCCACCATCTTGACGCACGCGATAGACCGTCCGAGTGTAGTGTTATATTAATAATAGAGCAATGAATAAACTATGACTAAACCTTTTAAAGTACCGACAGCAAATACATCTTAATTGTTTCAAATAATAACATGATTTATGTTTTATTACTATTAAATTTATCACCTCAGTTCCGTTCTATTTCTTGCTGCAAAGTAGCTCTTTGGGAACCTCTATGGCAAATGATACTACGAGTGTAAACAAGGATTGAGCCGCGACATTTGTACGGATTCCCGGATCTTAAGGAGCGTGTAATTCTTTGCGGGTAGTTGTTATTTTACACTTGTTTTTGTTTTGTATCGTTGAACACAGAACACGGGATTGTTTACTATTTATAATGTAGCTTGTGAATCTTTAATTGCATTACTACATAAAAAAAATGTCTTCAGTCTACAAATTGCAATTTTACAGTCGATTTAAAGTTGTTATTGTGCATAGTTTGTTCGTATAAATTCTTCGTTGTTGCATTGAGTATCTCAGAGACCATTAAACATGAAAATTAACAAACTGTCAGTATCGACTACGTTAATAAGAGAAGAGGATTTAGTTATGAAGTTTCAAAACATAGACACGTATAAAAGTCGCATCCGTTGAATAAGAAAACTTATCCTTGGGCTTATCACGAATTTTAGTCGAACCAAGTTCGCTTCAAGCGATTTGTATGGAAATTTGAGCAGCGCCACCACGTGCGGATTTGGAACTACAATATTTTAGATACTTTTTGTTAATTTTCGAACGTCTCGATCTTTCGTTCATTTGATAGATTGCTGGTGCTCGTTAGTCGTTAGTCTAGATTGCTAACGGATCCGTTTTACTTGTGACAGCTCGATTCGAAAGCCAGACTAAATTCGTGATAAGCCCACCTATTCACAATTAGTTTGATATCGATTGAGTTGCAGGCACGAGTCGACATGTTAAAAGGTGACCAAGTACCACCGCCATGAGACTCTCTGCCTCATGTCTCTGAATCCAATAACTCTCTCAATGTTTTAAACCTAGTCTTTTATATTTATCTAACATTGAATTGAAAAATATATAAAATTCCTACAGTCTTTCAATTTTCTCTAGTTCGTCAAAGAGAGTAATTTAATATCAAAAACTAAATCCATGCTGTCTTCTATTATATTATTTTATATTATACTAGCTGATGCCCGCGGCTTCGCTCCCGTTAAGAAGTATTATTATTAATTAGGTATAGTTTTTGCGGCTTTATTTTTGTTTAACGTGTGTAAAAACGTCTTCATCACAGTAACTCCAATCTTTAATTTCAGTTCAATCAGTCGAAAATCTAATAAGATTTATACAAACTTTCATCCCCTATTTTATCCCCTTGGGGGCAGAATTGATCAAAATCCTTTCTTAGCGGATGCCTACGTCATAATATCTACCTGCATGCCAAATTTCAGCCCGATCCGTCCAGTGGTTTGGGCTGTGCGTTGATAGATCACTAAGTCAGTCAGTCAGTCAGTCACCTTTGAGTTTTATATATATAGATTATCACTAGAAAGACCAACACCGTCAATTTGACGGCACGGCGATTTCATTCTTAAATATTTTACAAACTATGTTTTTGTTTCTTTTCGTATTTTATTGCTTTTCCTAATTTGTTATTGTCAGCTTAAATCCATATAAAAAACCATTATTATATTTGTGGTATATGCGATTCCTTTACGTCAATGTGACGGCAGCGATATTCTTATAGTAAACAAAATTGACGGCTGCGGTCTTTAAAGATATAGTATGCAGCACGACACTTCTAGTGTTAACATTCTAGAGCTCATCACATTCGCCATCCATTGACGCCAAACCAGTAATGTCACTTTGACAGTTCACTTTATAAATTGACATTAATGAGTAGTGATGTAGCTACATTAATTGATAGACCATGTCGATTCAATTGATTGAAATTCCAGTCTAGCAGATATGTGTTTTATAAATAAGAAAATTTCCTGTCAAATGTTCGAGTTACATAGAGTTCATAAAATATTTTGTGGTAGGAAACGTGACCCACAGATGGTTCAGTACTAAACACATAAAATATCAAATTTAAATGCATGTGAAGACTTACTCAAAATTGCATTATTACATACATATATTACAGAGTGGACATCGTTTTTACAATGATATCATAAATACAATAACAAACTTGAAAGATATGCTTTTTTAACACTAGATTTACCAGCTTAAATATACCTATTTCTACCAAAACCAAAAAAGTATATATTTGTTACAAATATATATAAAATAATATAAAATTCATAAAACTAATTCTTCTGTTATAAAGAAGATTAGAAGAAATAAAGAAAATGTTACACACAGTAGGAATTTTAATTTGATCTTGCAAGAGCAGTCATTTTGACTGGTCTGGTAAATCTAGTGTTAAAATATATGTCGACTGGGATTGAATTGTGTTGCGATCTTCATAATATTCATCTATACTAATATTATTAAGAGCAAAGATTTGTATTTTTTGTATGTTTCTTACGAATTGGCTCAAAAAATACTGGACCGATTTCAAAAATTCTTTCACCATTCGAATGCTACATTATCACTGATCAATATAGGCTATATAAATTACAGGAAAAAATAAGGAGCCTTACTAAAACTACAATAATGTAATCCAAGATTGCCAAAATTTGCCATAATTAATAAGTTGAGATGTGCCGATTATGACTTTGGCCGACTAGTCGATTAGTCGGTTGTAAATAAGCCGACTAGTCGGCCAAGCCGACTACGGTTTAAGGGATTCCCGCGACGCTTCGTTTACAGCTGATTCGCTGCAATTTCAGTCACTACTGACATTTGGACAAATATAAATAACAAAAAAACTTTTTTGAGTTTTACAGCTCACTAGTTTGACGATAGTTTCAAATATCATCACACAGTATTGCAATATATGTCATTAAATATTATGTTGATTTGTTTTTTAATTAAGATACTAATTTTGTTTGATAAATGTCATAAATATGTTTTCTTTACAAGGAAGTAACACATACATTTTATTGAGAAATGGACACAAAGTAAGAAATCGGATAGTCGGCGCTTTTTACCGATTAGTCGCCGACTAGTCGCCGACTACGATAGTGGCCGGATAGTCGGCTTTACCGACTAGTCGAAATATCTTTATTAATAAGTTGACGTATTTCCTTTAGATAAAAAATTATGACTAATATCTTTAGAGAGAAATCTAAGAAATATTGTACCATGCATTTTTTAAATACTATTTTTAAAAACACGACTTGTATTAAATCGCTGGTGTAATAATGTGTGTGTAAATAAAACCGTGGTTATTTTTTAAAATTGCTCAATAAATTGTAACATTGCACTTCATGAAAAAACTATATTTTTTACGACGTAATTGCTACGTGGTTTTTGTACTACAAAATATGTTTTTTTTAGCATAAATATGTTCACAGTTCGGGTCTTTTCGGTAATGTTCGGTTAGTGCATTCATTTTATCAGATTGGTTATCGTATTTGTGAATAACGTTTACTACATATAAGAAAAGTCATACTCAATCAAATTAATACAAAAATTAAATTTAACAAAAAAACACATAAATTCAACACACGGAGTAAAGACCAGATAAAAATCCTAGGAGCTAGAACTAGCTACGGAAAAAGAAGTGTTATGGTGGAAGGAGCGCAGTTCTATAATGAATTACCAATTAACATAACTAATATTAGAAATATTAGTAAATTTAAATATGAATTTAAAAAACATATAATGGGTTTGAGTGCCTTGTGATGGTGTTGTCAATATTCTACGTACGATATGTTTATTCATAGTTATTATTATTGTGATCTCAATTAAGTGAATTTTTTTTTAAATTCTTTTTGAGTGAATAAATGTCTTAAACCTAACATGTTTTTGGTGTTAAAATAACTGTCCTATCTAGGAGATCTGTGTATCTATGGCTCATTATATTTTCATAGACAACGGCCTCTATCTCGCTGGTCTCGGAAACGAATTACAGTGGCACCTAGTTTTTTGTTTATGTGTTACGTGTTTCTGTAAATTTATATTGAATTGTTTGTTCTGTAGTAATGTAGCCTATATATAATATATGTAGTATGTAGTATGTAGTTTCTGCTAATATCACTCTGAATAATATTTATACGCTTGTCAATTTGAAACAAAACCAAATCATTTTCTGCCAATTAACCTTCGGGAGATGTGATGTTGTAAATAGTGCAGAAAAATAAAATAAATACAAAATAATACATAAATAAGTGTATAATGTTTTTAATTATTAATTGTTTAAATATATGTTATTTTTTTCGTATTATTAAGTATGTTGATAAGTCCAAATGTTCCAATAAGAATTAACGAGTGATGTAGGAGAATGGAATAGGAATATTTTCAGTGTAAATGAACGTCGTGATTCCGCTTTGGTGTTCGTTTCAATAATCTTCAGGATATTACTCATGTGCCAGACATTTTGGATGCGTAATGACACACTCAGGAAATGCTTCAGCTGAAATAAATTTATAACTACTATTACATTTGTTTATGTTCAAAACAAGTGACAAGATGACTGCTGTTGGGTAATAACAAGTCACTATTTGCATGACTATATGCCCAAGTTCTGTCAACATTCCCATGGGCGTAGCAAGCGCCCCACCCTGGCTCTAACCTGTAAGGTACCTAATCAAACCTAGAAAACTTAATTATCTAGGTACTAACTACAATACTTAATATCCGTAAGAAAGTTCACACTCGACAGTCGTCAGTCGACACAAAAAAAATTAACCAGGGTAAGACCGCGGATATAGTTTGCTAGTTACATATTATTTTAGACTGCTGCCCCACCCTGAGCCCATGGTTGGCTACGCCCATGAACATTCCTCCTTCTAAAGTTTCAGGGATACACTAACATAACGTTACTCTGTCTTATGTAGTCACTGAAAATCGGTCTGGTTCAACAAAATGGACGCAAATAACAACCACTAAGATACCGGATTTAAATATGGCAACCGATACTTTATCGCGGGAAATACAACACGAAAACCCCTACACACTTTCGAACGCACATAAGCAATAATAACGCTTATTTACGTGTCTTTAGAGATCAAATTGTTTCTGTATGTTGGCGTATAAATAGAATTGTGGTCGTACGTACGTATGGATCAGAGAATCCTTTTGAAATCGGAGTCGTTGACTCAGTTCGGAATTATATCCGTTTTGAAAAAGGAACATCATTCTGACATTTTTACGAGCGTTCAAAAATAATGTTCTAGCGCTCTTTGTCTTAGCTTTTTGATTTATTTATTTTTTCATCATTTTTAATAATATTTGCATAAACATACATAAATTACATTGATAAGAATATTTAGGGATTTTCTTAAATTTGTTTTTTTTTCTTCTTTCAAATCGTTTAAATGAGACAGTGCATACAACAGCGAGTGTTGCCAACAGTAATGTTGATATTTTTATAATTTTCGCACAGAAAATATTCAAATTAGGTTTTTTAAACGGCTGCATGTGGACAGTTTTATTTGTGTTTATTATTGTAACACTATTATGATGAAATGTGACGACATTTATTAGAGAAAATATTTTGGCCTCGGAAATTAACGAAAAATCCCAACAATTTTTTACTGTTTATAATCAACATGATTGTTAAAACTAGAGATGTTCTGAATATGAGTTCAATCGAATACGAATATTCGATTCAAAAATCACAATTTATTTATACGTTATGTTTATTTATAGTAATTATTATTATTGTTATATTATTAAGTGAATTTTTATTAATTCTTTTTGAGTAAATAAACGTCTTAAACCTTAAAACAAGGTTGAAATAGCGACCCTGAAATTCATAACCGTGAATGTTTTCCTAGAACAGGATACACTTGACATTTATTCACACAATTCATATTTTCTGGTGCTGTCCAGTGTCCAGAACGTGACGAGGGTGATCGCTTATCTTCGCGCTTCATTTGAATCATATTTTAGTTTAAATTTTCACTCAATTATTATATACTAGCTGTTGCCCCCGACTTCGTTCGCATAGTAATGAAGATATAAAGTAATAGTTAGTAATAGATACTGTAATGGTTAGACATATGATATCGCAGACTTTTTCGTAGATGTTGATGTCATCTATAAAACTGTAGTACATCACTTTGCTCTATTGTCAATAATTTGCGCAGCGTACGCAATATAATGATTTTTTTCACACTGGGTTATATTATTGAAATTTTCATCCGGGTTTTTGAAAATATTCTATAGCCTATGTTCATCAGGGATAACGTAGGATTGTAATGGTAAAATAATTTTTCAAATCGATTTTCGTGAGTTGTTGAATTATATTTTGAAGCTGTTTAGTCGAAATATTAATTCCTATGTTAATAGGAACCTGAGATATATATCGGGAGGCTGTATACATTCCTTAACCCATACTGGTAACTATATCTTTCTTAGGTATACAATAGGATGACAATGCCCCTATACAGCAGCTATTCTTCTACGTCATAGATTTATTATATATTATTATGACATTAGTATGTAAGTGGACAATGTCAGTATACAGCAGCTAAATCAAATTGATAATTAATAAATTTATTTCATTTATATTTATATTTGTATATGTATTGACGAGTAAAAGCGCTCTATTGGAGCCCATTTACTAAAAGTAAATAAATTTTTAAAAAAAAGGTCAAGTAAAGTGCGGTCTATGTTCATTTTTTTCCTGCCTACCCCACGGGAATAAGTATATATATAATAATAGCAATATGTCTAAATTCTAACATATATATAAAAGCTACCTCTAAAAGTCTAAACAATACACCAAGGAGTGACTGTCTTAATATCAAAGCGTTTAGTAGACTTGGTTTTTGGCTGGACCACCTCTCACGTATTGAAAAATATTACGTGGATGCAGACGTGTATGAGAATTTTTTATTGAAAATACTTAAATATTGTACACATACATAATAAAACAATTTTAGGTTTATTTTCGAATAAAACCAAAATAGTTTCTGAAACTGAAATTAATTAATACTAGGAATTACCAACCTGAAACAAAAGAAACGATATTTTAAGTAACTATTTCATAACTTTCAACTTATAAATTCCTACATCAACGTGGCGTTGTGTCAAAAATGAGAATAGACAATCGTGACACGACCAAAGACTATAGCGTTGCGAAACGCGGCAAATTTAAAATATAGTTACTTTACATACTAGTAGCGTAGCTAGGTACCCAAAATAAACTAGAGCCCTATATACTAAACCAAGTGTACGGGGTTTCAAACAAGATGACTTATTGGGAATTTTCTTTTTTTTTTTTTAACACTAGGTTTACGGGACGCGTCAATTTGACGCATTTTGACTTTTATCAGAGAATTACCAAAAACTGTTTAAATTTTTATTTTATCTCTTTGTATGACTTTTATTCATTGATCGAGGGAAATATATATTGAAGTCTATTTTCTTTAAAAGTGTTGAATTACTGAACTTGTCTATGTGGTATACTTATCTCTACGATATGCGTCAAATTGACGCGTTTTAGTAGAAGTAGGTATATAGAAAACGTCCGTAAACCTAGTGTTAAATAAGTTGCCATTATTAAAGTCGCGTTCCAGAAATCTGGTTTATTTATATTTAGAATGTGGGAAAAAAATTCACTAGTTCAATTTATAGTTTGTACGCCAGGGTCTGGGGCACTGCCCCATCTAGATCCTTAGCAGCTACGCCATTGTTACATACATATAAATAAAATAAAAAGAATAAATACGACTATTAACATGTTATGTCAAAACTTTTTTTAAGTCAAAGGAAAAAAATAAAATACTGCTTCTTAATTAAGTGGCCCATTAGTTAAGATTTATCCATCTATTAGGCACTTCCCGTAGTTATTCTTGATTCCAAATCCGATTCCGATCCAAATCCTAACACAATACTGCGGGTAGTTATAATTCTACTCTTTTTATATTATTTCTTCCTTCTGTTATACTCGATTTCTACTCTGTTTTCGAAACTCGATTAGGCTTACGTTATTTTACGAGTGTTACCCTTAAAACTCGTGATAGTATTCCGAGAATCGTTTTTAATCGAAACCAAATCGTTTCAATGAATACAGCGCCGTATACCTCTATGAAAGTATAAATAATCCAGTCGACGTTTTTAAATTTATAACGCATTTAACCACAATTATTACACTATTATTCTTTTCAACTAACTAAAGTTATATTTTATATTAAGCTAAACGTTTACAATTATAAAAGTTTATTAAAACTTGGTGGAAACAGGCTTATTTTTAAAATCGTTTAGAAAAGTCATATCAAACAAAATTTATGCGAAATATCAATCACAAAGGGCAAATGATGAATTTTAAAAAAGTGTTTAAAACAATGCAATTTGAACAACTGTACAGATGAATACAAGACGAAGAGATGAAACACAGAAAACATGACACAAGCCCTGTCGCTGCTGAAGTTTATAAAAATACCAAAAAAGTTACACCAACGTAGCTCCTAATAATTCAATTCACTGCCGTAAGGAACAAAAGTGCCTTAAATTAACGAACTGGTTCAACAAATTGGTGCTTCGTTACAATAATAAAAATAAAGTTAGTTTTATAATAATGTGTGAGAGGACAGATGCGGAAAGGCGTGCGTTAGACAAGGACAAGTGCCATCGTTTAAAATGTTAGACGTATTTAGGGGCTTGAAGAATCTAATTAAAGTGAACTCGGTGCATATTGATTCCCCAGTTTTTAGACTGCATTACTCCATAACTGTTATATTGTTAATCTCGTTCAGTTTGATTGTAACGACGCGGCAATACGTTGGCAACCCGATAGACTGCATCCACACGAAGGATATTCCAGAGGACGTTCTGAACACTTACTGCTGGATCCACTCCACATACACGCTGAAGAGTTTTTTTAATAAGAAAGTTGGGATAGAGGTGCCTTATCCAGGGATCGGGAACTCGAGGGAGAACGGCAAAGAAGACATGGCCGATAGGAAAATATACA
Organism: Tineola bisselliella; assembly: GCA_028551675.1. Classification (NCBI taxonomy): domain Eukaryota; kingdom Metazoa; phylum Arthropoda; class Insecta; order Lepidoptera; family Tineidae; genus Tineola; species Tineola bisselliella. The sequence continues at coordinate 9,034 of JAPWLS010001645.1, read as the reverse complement.
AATACTACCAATGGGTGTGTTTTTGTCTTTTCTTTCAGGTAAGATATTTGGATTTTTTTTAAAATTCCATAACGCTTTTTTTAAGCAATATATCTATTGATTTTAAATAGATTACTATTCTGTATGTTTCGATTATTTTTAGATGATTATTTAGAGGAAATACATATTATAACATATACTAGCTTTTACCCGCGGCTTCGCTCACATTTAAGTCATTATATAAGTATCAAAGATCATTTCAATAGAAATGAATCAATACGATTCCAAACAGCTGAAACTATAGTCGATTGGAAACTATAGTAAAAAATAATATATTTTTTTAATAAAAAGTATCCTATGTTACTTCTAGTACCTCCAAAAATATGTGTACAAAGTTTCATGATGATCGGTTAAGTAGTTGTTGCGTGAAAACGTAACAAACAAACTCACATTCATATTTATAATATTAAGTAGGGATATTATATAATCATTAATTTATTATTAATGTTAATTTTGAGAAAAATATTTGAAACTGACAATTTTTATAGTTCTCTCGCTTGCAGTAACACCGTCATCGATAACATAAAACCGCGGTTTCAAATATTTTTAATACTGTTGAAAGTTTTGATTAATGGCTCGCGGACGCAAATTTTATGATTCATTAAATTATTTAGTGGTACAATAAAAAAATATATGTGAAACGGGTCACAAATAAACAGACCATGGTCTGTACCAGGTTTTATAATTACTGTATATGTTTATTTTTAAGCACAATATATGAGGTCCGAAGAATCAAAGGTTGCTACATCCAAGTCTGTCAATTTTTCAGGAAGGGACAATAATTGATCTTACCAATAACTGAACCTAACCTATAATTGATCTTACCAATAACTGAACCTAACCTATAAATTGACCTAGATGACGTTGTGGTTAACTCATTTTTTGCCTTTATGGAATTTAACTGTCTTTCATTCTACAGTCCTCACATTTCACTGACCCTAAATTATTTTAATAAAACTACTGGAGGACCCCATGTGAAGTATCATCACACCACATTAGTATTGTAAAGCTTCTAGCGCTGCATTTACTAAATAACATATAATTACTGAATGTTATTTTCAATTGTTTTCAAGATGATTTTATCTCTTTTTTTCCACCCACAAACGACAATAACACCATCTCTTTCACTCGTACAGAATCATCACGTGTCTTGATCACGTTAGTTCATAGCACATTCTTTGTTATATTTTCTTCAATGTTTACGTTGAAGATATTACAACACGCGTCTTCACACGTGCTTAGTGTAGTCTCAATTGGGCCTATTCAATTTCGTAAATGTTCTCTGGATTTTATATGTAACTAGCTGTACCCTGCGCGCGTTGCTACGCCACCAACTAAAATGAATTTGAAGGAAAGACATTACACAAATATTTATTTCATTTTGAATCAATTTATTGATTTTGTTCATTTGACAATAATATTGTCTGTTGAGGACACTTTTGTTTAGAAGAAGGATCACTTTTAGAATATAAAAAAAATATTTTTTTTGTTAAAACTATCGAAACCTAATCCTCCAGGCACAACACTAGTTCTTATATATATAAAAACTCGTTGGCAGTTGGGTTGTTAAAAGGAATTTTGCAATAAACCAAGCTGACTTTGCAAGTCGAACGGAGACCAACCCTATGCATCTTTTCATTGTTTACGTCTGTCAGTCAGTCAGTTAGAATGCAGGCGCACTGAATACACAATTTCAGTGCATATTTATGACTTATTTAAACAATATATATAATAAACTTAATTAATAATATTTATGTTATTTATATATACTAGCTGTTGCCCGCGACTTCTTTCGACCTCCTTAATCCAGCCTTGTCGCAAAATCAGTTCTTAGCGAACGTTTACTAACTATAAACTACATCCCTGCCAAATTTCATCTTTGTACGTCGAGCGGTTTTCGAGATTTCGTGATGAGCTTTCCAGTTGTTTAAAGAGATAGTTGGGATCATTTTTAACGTGAAACATTGTATTGGAAGTACATTATTTAGGTTTGTTATCTGGAATAGATCGTTTGTTAGCGGTAAGGCTTCATATATCTAGCATAAATTAGAAAAAAAATATCAAACCATTGTGTTTTTTTAACACGCTTTTATTAGCTTGGGTTGTATGTATGTATGTATGTAACGGAATCTTCGAGCATAATTTTCACCAATTTCCAGAAGTCTGATTAATTTGAAACTTTGCATACGTATTAAGGATCGATGACAATGCAATAATTTAATAACAGTTTCCCATTACTAGGACCGCCAGGATTTATAAATTCTTTTATAGATCCTGTGTAGTGGAGTTAGAGAGATAAAGCTAGCGCGCGTGTTTTTATTTTTAGTTTTTAAACTATTTAATTATTATTAATAATTTATTATTTAACGTATATAATATGAATCCGAGTCAATAATAAGACGTAGGTATAAAGTATTTTCATTTATTCAAATCACAGTTTAGTAGAAGTGGTCCACCAAATGTAGGATTAATAGGATTTCCTTGAATCTATTTTAGTTTGTACTACGAAATACAAAGTAAGCTACATTGCTTTCCGGTATTTCTAGAGATTAAATTATTGTAACTAAAACTGTGTTGTCATAAATACTTCCTTTATTTAAACCAGTCTTTCCCAAAATGGGCGATAACGCCCCCTGAGGACGCTAGAGGGGGGTTTAATTAAACTCCAGGCAAGACTAAATTGTATTGAGCTACAAAATAATTGATTTGCAAAGTGGGGTTAGACAAAATAAGTTTGGGAACCTCTGATTTAAACAAACTCTCATTAAAAATCGGTTGTCTGTAAAGTCGGTTTACTGACGATAGATGAACGTGACAACGTCGAACGCTGCCGAACGCGAAGGCCGATTGTGCCTCTTTGTCGCTCGTTCCGCGCTCTCGCTTGCACTTCAAGCCTTACATGGAACGCCTCAGAGCGAGGTAACGCCGCATGAGTCATGTTTTTTCGTGCGTGCAGCCGGCTCAATCGAATTATAAGACGTTGTCACGTCAAAAACACTTATTATAAGATAAGTGACTATTTTCATGACTACCTGCGTGACTGAAATGATTGTGTGTATGTTGGTGTGCTTATATACTTAGGTACTAATTTGATTTACATTAATTGTATTGAGTAAAGATGCTTAATTAAAGCTAAGCAAAAATGTATCTACTAATACTAACATTGCATTGTACAGGCTATGATTGGCGAGTTTCTTATAATTTTTTTTTCGTCATATGCCTTTCCGAAATCTTGTAGATTATGTCTATGCCATGGGAAATAAATATTTTTGACCTTGAATTCGAGTATAGACAATTTTTAATTTGTATATGAATTAAATAGACATAGTGGGGGCGATTATTATCTGAACCTCACGGATAGGACTCTAGCTTAAGATACTGGGCTCAAGAATTAAAATACAAGGTTTTTTTTTTACTATAATATATAACTAAGTCCTATTAACATGGTAGGATCTACAGAGTCGCAATTTTATAGGCCAGCGGTTCTCAAACTTTTTTGGCGAAGGAAAAAGCCTTAATATAATTATAAAAAACTGATTTATATGTATTTATGAATAATCATATTGCAATGTAATATTTAGTTGGAATATTTAGATGTAACCTTATAATCTCCCTTTGGTGGGTATTTTTTGCAGTATTTTAGCCCTAGGGTTCCGCGGAACACTACTTTGAGAATGGCTGTTATAGGCGATTTAAAGTTCTTATTTTGAAGTTATACTAACAAAAAAAAACAAAGAACAACAGAGTAATGTTGAAAATAAATAATAAATAAACAACTAGATTTCTCGGTATATTTCTCAAGCCTAGTGGCCGGAAACTTCCCAAATCATAACTCTTACTAGGATAGGCTTGTGTGGAAATCTTTAGATCTCTTTGATATTTATGTGTCCCTGGTACTTCACAACTTTACGACTTTCACAACACTTGGCTTTATAGAGTTTTTTTAAACATAAATGAAATAACTAAGCCGGCATAGTGGAGGCTTCTGAACTGTACTGTCATTAAAGTAATAAATAAATAAATTTTTTATTGCAAAAAAAAAATTCATATTCCTTAGTTACTACCGCAAGCGGAGTGCGGTAGATATCTGTGGGCTTATCACGAATTTAGTCTGGCTTTCGAATCGAGCTGTCACAAATAAAACGGATCCGTTAGCAATCGGGATCATGAATTTTTACTAACGACTAACGAGCACCAGCAATCTATCAAATGTACGAAAGATCCCACTGAAAGTCATTCGACGAGTTATTTATAAGAAATAAAGAAAATGACTGCGTCTACATGAATATACAATGTACACTCAATTTAACTACAAACTCTCTAAAACGTCGAAATATTTTAACTTTGGTTAGTGACTCTATGTAGCGTCACACCCATTCTCAATAACAACAATACGTCATTATTAAGCAATAAACAGTACTTTCTAAGTTACAGAAATTAATAAGAACTGCAGCTGTGTACGTTCTTTATACTTTATTAGTAAATGCCTACATATCCCTACTAATATTATAAATATGAAAGTGAGTTTATTTGTTACATTTTCACGCAACAACTACTTCATTTATTTTTGGAGGTACTAGAAGTAACATAGGATACTTTTTATTTAAAAAAAATATTTTTTACTATAGTTTCCAATTGACTATAGTTTCAGCTGTTTGGAATCATATTGATTTATTTCTATTGAAATAATCTCTGATACTTATTTAATGATTTAAATGCGAGCGAAGCCGCGGGTAAAAGCTAGTAGTAAAATAAAATCGATTTTTCGTCTCTCCATTTAACGACAACTCTCAAATCGTTGAGTGTCGCTATATAGAGTTTAGGCTGTATATTGTGCATACGTTATAATAGTAAGTAACAATGCGACCTCATCCCTGCAATGTTAGATATTCCCACGGGAGGCATAAGCTGTGAGTTTGATTTATGTTTCAGTGGAGATGCATGTTGCATTGTTTTTCAGCTTTCCCACTGTAAGCCGGGAATGCCTCCATGCGCATCTTGGCCACAAAATTGTGCGAAACATTTTTATTTATGACTCTACTTGGATTTTATAAAAAGTTGTATTTGAATTTGAATAAATCTGCTTCGTGTTGTCAATTTTAATGCGCAGTTATTCTGATCTTATTTTAATTCTTGTGGTCCATGATTTATGAATTTTTATTTACATTGTTTTCTCTAAAATAATATTCAGTTTTTTTTTGTTAATTATTTCATGTATAGGCTATGATTGACGAGTTTCTTGTGGTCTTCTCGTCATACGCCTTTCCGAAGTCATTATAGAGTCGAACGATGTGCTTTTAGAGAAACTTAAGTGTAATATTGCTGATTAAAATGGATTAAAAATATAATTATCACAATGCATTGTGGCAATCAAAAGATCAGAAAAAAACAAGGAAGATGACACTGACAGACTAAACGTCAAAACCTCAAATCTTCTTAAATAAGTATTTTCGACTTGTAGAATCGACCGCCACAAACTTAACGCCTTTATTGCCTATGCTAATAAACTATTTTCATTTCGTTTCATAATTTTTGACAAAAATGACAAAAACAATTAGTTATTTGTTGATATGAAGCCCTCTGAGCCTAGAAAATTATACCGAGCGACACCCTTGCTCTACACAATAAATACTTTTGTTTCAACAGGAAAACAATCTTAAAAGGATTTTGACCGATAGAGGGCGCTAGGGTATTTATTGCACACGAGCACTACATGGGCTAGAGCCGCCTATAAAAAATTAAATATTTATTATTAAATTGAATCAATACATTCGATTATTTCGTCATTTCTTGTTTTGAATCATACAATTATTTAAGTGTAGAATAAAAACGTTTTAAAAATAAATAATGTATTAATTTTGATTTTATTAAAAAGACAGGGTGGGGCACGGGAAACTCCCACATTTCAAAAGACTGGCACAAGAAAACTATATGAAATATAAAAAAATATTTGTCAAAAAGGTTATGTAATTATTCACGTTTAGTGTAGATCCTGTTGGCCTTAAATTAGCAGGAATTTTTGAAATGTGGGAAATTCCCGTGCCCTACTTGTAATTATATACAGTAATACCCCGCTTTACGCGACCCCGTTATGCGAGGTTTCACTATAACGCGAAATTCAAAAGTCGCGCTCAATTGCCCCGCATTACGCCAAAGAGTGCGTATAAACATAATGTAGTCATCAACTTCTCTATGGTCGCGGGAATTTCAGTTAACGCGATTTTTGCCGGAACGTATCCCTCGCGTAAAGCGGGGCATTACTGTATATTTAACCAACGTTTTCGAAGTATCCAGTTTGTATTGACTCAGAAATACGCAACGCATAGTTTGAAGATTTATATTTTATGACACGTGTCGAAGCAGAGGCCAATTGTCGAAAAGTCACGAAAGTTATTACAGTCGCCTTGAAAGTTTTGATGTGGTGTGAACAATACATCTTTATTTCTGAACATAAATTGTGAAATAAACGGTCCGTTTTAATTATTATGTATTTTAAGAAATGATGTGTTTATTAAAATATATTGAGTATGTAATTTAGAATGTTTATTGAAATTGTAAAGGTTGAATGCTTTGGCAACGTTCGTCTGAATCACCCACTGTAATATAAATATCTGTATAATTCTATATCTATTTAACACTAAACTTTCTTGATAAATATGTATGTATTTAATACTATGTAAATAATATGTATATATATTAATATATTTCTGAAACAAATATCGTAACTTTAGGCAGAATGTGGTTTTTTTGCGTTTATTTATTTATTTATAAATATATAGGTTATATATAATATATCTATAAATAACGAAACATAATGTTAGTTTTAAAAAATTTGACTGCAAACGTTTCGAAACATCTTTTTCATTATAGTATCTATAAAAAATAATTTATGTTTTTATTAGTGTATCGTTGATTCCTTGAAGAAAATATTAGACAAGATAGGTAGTTAAGAAATAATATATTTTTGTTTATTTGTTTGATTGATCTCAGAGAAAATAAGTTCCTTTTAAAGATAATTATGTTTTTGTTTTTATGTTAAGGCTTTTATATAAAGTATAAGTTATATATATTAATAATAGTTTATAGTTTTTTACGTTGAGGTCTCGATATTTAGAAAAATGGAAAGCCAATACTGGTAATAAATTTTATAATTATTCATGTATTTATTGGTCGTACTGAATAGCAGAGCATTTGTAGTGTATAGTGCGATGGTATCTTGTCTTTTCGGAATTATAACCCAATCTCCCGGTTCGCAGAGTGGTTTAGCCGCTCTATACACTCTGCCATCCCCCGAGAGCTGTAAACTTTGCCAGCCTCTGTATTAGTACTCGTTTCTAACAATGCCTACACTTCAATACAGATTAGATTGGTTAGAAAATAATAAATAATTATTTTTTTAATTATATTTCGATCCCAATTTAGGGGTAGATGAAATGAAAATCGTTTATTAGCGTAGGCACTAAAGGCTTGCGCTTGCTCATCATCGGATTCTATAATGGGTTCGGAAAGGCGTATGACGAGAAGAAGACCACAAGAAACTCGCTTATCATAGTCTGTATATAAAATAATTAAAGAAAGAAACTAAATTATCATTCAGACAAAAGTAAATAACAATTTATGTCACATAATTCTCAATAATACATAATTGCAATATATATCTATACTATTATATAAAGAGGAAACATTTGATTGTTTGTTTGTATGTATTGAATAGGCTCCGAAACTACTGGACCGATTTGAAAAATTCTTTTACCATTAGAATCGTAAAAAATCCCTGATGAACATAGGCTATAGAATATTTTCAATTGTTTTTTTTTTTAAGAAATATTACATTTTAAGTTCACACAATTCGATGTCTATGCCTAATTTTGGCGGTCAAATGTGCTGTCAGTTTTTCAATTGTTTTTTAAGGTATATTTCATTTTATTTTAAGTTCACACAATTCATCGAATGCCTAATTTTGGCTGTCAAACGTGCTGTCAGTTTTTTTTTTTTTAAGAAATATTACGCTTTATTTTATGTTCATATCTAATTCAATGAAAATAAAAGCGAAAGTTCTCTCGAAATCCGCTTGACATACAGTGATGAAATTTGACAGGGAGGTAGTTTATAGTTAGTTGACGTCTGTAAAGAACGGATTTTGCAACAGGGCCTGATTAAGGAGTTGTAAGGGCTCTCGCAGGTTTCTATATTTTTTTTGCCACAAACTAGAAATTTGACGGAGAGGCAGTTAGTAGATTTTGCAACAGGGTGTGGAAGGCATTTTCTGTTGACTGAAATATGAAACATCATTAAACTTCATAGTACTCTATATCTTCATTATTACGCAGACGTAGTCGCGGGCAACTGCTAGTTTTATATAAATTAAATATTGTATATTTATATAAATTTACAATATATATTTATTAATTTTTAAATACACACAAATATCAAGTATCAGAACGAGAACATAATCAAGTAATCTTCGCGTTCATAACTTGGTTAGTACACAATTGCGTTATTAAGCCGACATGAATAAAAAAGATGAGTTTGTACATTGAAACGCGCTAATCTCAAGAACTATCTGTTTATTGAGGAAGTATTGAATGAGCTGGCAAAAGGAGGTAATTAAATTCATTCAAAGAAACCGTGATCTCGTTTTAAAGAAGTTACGAGAAACTGAGGGTATTTTTAAAAAATAACACTAAATAGAGTATTTACAATTCCGTTATTTTTTTTACATGTAATTTACTACGAATGAAACAAGTAAGCATCAAAATACAAAGAGATTACTACAGCTAAACCTACCGATCCATATTCACGGCTTTTATTATAGAACGTATAGTTCGCGGATAAAGGGTTCTTACTGTAAGAGAAAACTATTTGATATTCAATACAATGTAATTACTATGGAATATAATTGCAGTCGAACCTCGTATAGCGAGCATAATTCGTTACGGAGTGCTCGTAATGCGAAACAATCCTAACTAACTAGCGCAAAGAGTTCTAAACACCT
>JAPWLS010002179.1:0-11452 GCA_028551675.1 Tineola bisselliella | reverse complement strand
GCAAATATTTAAAATTTCATTTTGATGACAAATTGTATCAATTTAATGTACTCCCTGTGTGTTCAGCATCTTATGTGCTTACTAAAACACTAACAGTAATTTCAAGTTTGAAATGAAGAATGTTCAATTAATACAACATTTTGATGATTTTATTATTATATCTAATCTTATACTGAATGTTTGGATCAATTAGATCAAACTTTAAGGATAAAGGTAATTTTTTACCGCCTCAGCAATATGCATTTTTTGGTTTTGTACTCAATTCCAAGGATATCTCTATTTCCATACATACATACATACATATACTAGATAAAAGAAGTAATTGTTCAAAGTTTTTAGAATCTTTATCAAATTATTAAATTTGATAAGAATAAATATTGAAACAAAAATAGAAGTTGATCCTTTTAAAAAGTAAAAAAAAAAAAAAAAAAAAATATTATAGTAATAATAATAATAATACAGATATTTATTTATATTAGATTCTTATCTTGTGTCATAGGAACACTAACTAATATCTATATGTCCAGCCATTTATTTTGACTAGTAAAAGCACTCTATTGAAGCCCAACTATATATATACCTATATGTGGGTTCCAAATTAAATAAAAATACAAGTTTAATAACGACTTTTAATCTTTAGTACACCTCACATCGCAACTCACTCAGTTCCAAACCATTCCCGTCTCTTTCCTTCGATTCCCCTTTCTCGCTCTTTCACATCTTTCGTCTCTTTCACCCACTTACGTTCCGTTTTAGTCTAACCCCAGATAACTAAGCTGCTCCCAAAACACGTCTAGGTCACAGATATGAGACAGAACGGCAGACTGGACTAAAAACTGTTAAGAGATTACGAAGTTTTTCTTTGAATTTAAATATTAAAATTAATCAATAAACTTGATTAATTCTTATTATGTCATTGTAACTATAATATAAACGTCGGACAAAATAAATTTATTAAAGTAATTTATATTTAAAAATATCAACTAAGTTACGTGAAAAGTAGACCATTTTGTAAAGGCGAGTCTATAATGAAAGTGAACAAATGGATAGGGTAGTTTGAATAATAAATAAATACATAAATATGCAATTCCCTGATCCGAAATTATGATAACCTATGCTATGGGCATCGCCACAAAGAGGATCAAAATATGTCCATCAGGAAGATGGATCACCCAATATTGATATTTACTGACGTCATAATAATTATGCGGCTAAAAGATTTTATGTGGCTTACTATTGCGTTTATTTTGAAATGAAATGAAATGAAAATAGTTTATTAGCATAGGCACTAAAGCCGCGCACTTGTTCATCTTTAGACTCCACAATGGCTTCAGAAAGGCGTATGACGGAAAGAAGACCACAAGAATTCATGAAATAATTAATTTAAAAAAAAACTGCATTTTAATTCAGAGAAATGAAAAATAATCCATAAATCATAGACCACAAGAATTAAAATTAAATCAAATCCACGGTGCAACCACACAGGTACCATCTCACAATAATATGAAAAACTGCGCCGGTGTATAGCAAAGAGATTTCAATATATTAATCCGTTTTAATACGTTTTTAATTCTTTGGAGCCTTCGTTTTGTTTAAACTTGTTCATTTAAAACCTAAAGAAGGATTTACAAAAGATATGAATATTTAAAAAAACTGCCGCATCCAAAGTGATGTTTATTCTCAACTTCATTTGGGAGTTGCTCGCATTTTTTAAATTACACTTGTTTCACATTGACCCAAAAAAAGTGTTTGAAGGCTGTATATTTCTATATATAAAATACCAACAAAACCTCCACTGATGAGAAGCAGAGCAGGACCTGTCATATCGATTTAAAAAAAATTATTTGGATCATAATCTTTTAAGTCTAGTTAAACTCAGATTCTACTTTAGAACTAAATACAAATTTCCAAATATACTTCCAAATATACTCTACATACTCCATGGTATACTCTACCAATATTATTGTAACAATACCACATATTCGACTTCAATCAATCAATTAAATAACACGGTATACGGCTTCCAATAGCTTTTAAGAACAGTAAGTATTAGACTTGCTTATAACAGAGTAATAACTTCTCTTCAGATTGTTTTCTGTAATTTTATCAAAGGAAAACAGTCTCGAATCTCTAGTCGGAGTGTCATCATATCTTAAGCAACAGTTTTCTTCACTATTTCGACTTGACGACACGATCGACCACTATTCAGGTTACTTACAAACTGATATCGAAACGCGTTTTAACAATACGATTGACCGGTCCCCACAATTGGTCTGTAGTAACTATATTTGTCAATTAATGTAACTAACATTATTTAGAAAATATATGTAAAGACGTAATATATATGTTATCATATTGCTCACGGTCATTTCTTTAGAAATACGAATTTACTCGCAACGTTAAGTGCAAGCAGTCGAACATCTCATCCATACTAATATTATAAGCAGGAAAGATTTGTATTTTTGTATGTTTGTAACGAATTTTCTCAAAAACTATTGGACCGATGTCAAAAATTCTTCACCATTTAAATGCTACATTATCACTGATCAATATAGGCTATATAAACTACAGGAAAAAAATAAGGATCCTTACTAAAACTACAATAATGTAACCCAAGGTTGCCATAAACAGCAGGTGTCGTTGAAACATGAAACATCATTAAACTTCATTACTACGCGAACGAAGTCGGGGGAAACAGCTAGTATTGAATAATGCAAGCACTTAGCTGCTGAGTTTTGTGACCTATACGTGGCATTTCAATAATTTATAGCTCTGTAATGGCTTTTAAAAATTTGAAGTTACGATTTTTAATTGAATTAAAAAATAAGCAATGACACCTACTAACCTTTCTGTGAAATATACTGCCTTAGTGACTACCTTATTCAGCCGGTATTGAGGAGGCCTATCTATCTGTCATTACACACTATGAAAAAATCATTTCAATAATCTGTTAACCGGAGAGTTTCCTTTCTAATTAGGTAACATACAACAATAATTCTTCCACTAGGACGTGTCAATACGTCACACCCGTAGACCGTCATTTATATTACTATTTTTTTTTATTTATACTTAAAATAAATGAAAAATTATGATATATACCTATATTTAATGAAATGCATTTGACATTGTTTACGTTCGACGTATTTATACGTCCCGCTCGGTTAACAGGTTAAAGACAGTTAAGAATTATTTAAACGTTGCGGATTCTAATCCTCGTCCAGGGATGACCGGCAATTTCTTTTTACCTAGGACTACGGACTCCATTGGGAAATTAAGTCGTGATGCGATATAGATGTTGATCTTAAAGTCGAATGTTGCAAGTAGGTATGATTTCAATAACTATAAGTACATTGTCTCGGTAGATGTTGCGAAATATTGACTTTTCGCATCTATACCATAGACTTAAAATAATATAGAAACGACTATTTTATTACTAATTCTTTTTTTCATTATCACAAATGCAGATTAAGATATGTACAACGCTCTCACCCCAAACGATATAACATTTATGAAAACAATATTTATCAGCGGTTCTCAAACTTTTTTGGCGAAGGAAAAAGCCTTAATATAATTATAAAAAACTGATTTATATGTATTTATGAATAATCATATTGCAATTTACATAATATTTAGTTGGAATATTTAGATATATCCTTATAATCTCTCTTTGGTAGGTATTTTTTGCAGTATTTTAGCCCTAGGGTTCCGCGGAACACACTTTGAGAAAAGCTGATATATATATAATACTGATTATAAAGAGAATAAGAAGATATTTGAATTAAACTAACCGTTTCATAAGCTTTAATATAAAAAATAAAGTAATATTAAATTGCCGATTCTAAATCTGCATAGCTCTACCCAATTCCTATTACACTTGTAGATCACCATGATGTAGCCGCGAGGGCTGGGCAAGCGTAGGTCGTCGGATTTGCATGTGAACAGGAGCTTATCTGTACACACACTATTGTCAAGTTATGACGTTATGAATGGGCTTCACGCTTTTGTTATTTATTATTTAACATGTGTATTAAATACAAGGTTACGCTTTAGTTGAGGACCCCAGGATTTACTAAATGTGAAAATGTAATTTTTTTTTCTAAATTGTGCCAATTTTTTTAAAAAAGACAAGTTTATAACGGGATATGACGGCCGTCTACTAATATAGAGCTAACTCTAACCTAACCTAACCTTTTCGTTATTCGTACAGTTTTGGGGTCCTCAACCAAAGCCAAGCCAATTACAAATTCATTGCAATAGTAAATAGTGAATTTAAAATCAAAAATACTTTCTGACAGCTTCTTTGACGCAGTAGATAGAGCAGTTCTAGTAAGCAGAGTAAATGCTTGTCAATTAAGCATTCAACATAAAACAATCAAGTCCTAGTCAAGTCAAAAATAATAGATGTTTTACTAAAACTTTTAACGGAGTATTAAAAAAAAAATTATTTTTTATTCTCCTAGTTTGAATCGTTCATCATCAACATCACGCACACTAATAAAAACACAGTTATTACGCAATAATATTGTATTAGAAAGATGGTTAAATGCGTTGAAAATGAGTCAAATGCCTGGTTATTTTTTCATATATTTTGTGAAACCACAATTCGTTCTAAAATTATTATATTTCGGTCAAATGACCGCTCCCATATTGTTAGTACTAGCACTTGAAGAAACTCAAGCTTCTATCTTTTTTCACCAAAGCTCGTCTATTCACTTAAAAAATACGATTTTATAATCAAGTAATTTGCATAAAATAATGACGTCACGCTTTAACATCAGCGAGAGTACATGATCTAATCTATCTAAGAAATTACACTCTTACCTTTAAAATCCACTCTTATGAATATAAACACCATCGGGATCAGTGTGAGACTGGCACATGGCTGGCCTTGTTGCCAATTGCTCTGCAGATAAAGATTATGTACCACAATAACAGTTCATATTGCCCTCAGATGAGATTGGAAGTACGCCAACTTTAATGTTAAGCCTATAACTGCATTTTTAAGTATAATACTTATCTTTATTGCAAATGTATTACCACGCTATTTGGCTTATTGTAGGATAGTTCATTTGTATTACACAAAAAAAAGCACTAGAAAGCGGTGACTTTAAACCTATGACAATCATAAATTCGAGAAAAGAAAAAATCAATTACGATAAAAACAATTGACTGAATAAATCAACAAAACGATCAACGAGGCGCTATAAATAAAACCGACATTGTAAAATGAGTTTTAATATTATGCCGTCGGCTGTTTCGAAATCGTTACGTACTAAGGCCAAGGTTGGAATACAAGTTTTATGACAATATTTTTGACCCGATCAATTCATACAAAAGATTCCGATAGAACAAGCCACGCCTATGTTTCTATCTTCACTTTCAACTCTTTTTCTTTCGTTTTAATCCGTTTAATACTTAAAATGAAATCGAAAGTGAGCAGCAGTAAGTCTAAATTATTTAAATCTTATACACGAATAAATTTAGACAACTTTATTACTATTATATTAACAATAAAGCACTCACTACCAACCAAAACGTCATGATTGAAAACAAATAAAACAAGCACGATACGTAGTTATTTTTTCTACAAAATTGTAATGTGTTGAAGGTACTTCCTCAGTTTGCCGTCAAGTATCCTCAACACATTACAAATAATACGCGTCATTGACAATACAATATTAAACATTACCAACTGTGAAATATTAATAAAGCCAAAGACGATTGTAAAATAATTTGCTCATATCTAATTAATCAATTTCAAGCGATGTGAACTAAAATAATTTATGTGGATATGACGTGAATAAACAACTTGTTACAATATGAAATGTAGTTTATATTGTAACATTTTGCTTAGATATATAATCTACATAGTATTTTAATATACTATACAGAGTTTGTTTTAACACTAGAATTACCAACGGGTCAATATGACCGGTTTCAAAAATTCTTCACAAGACTTTTATGTAAAACATTACTCATTATTTTTTGTAAACGATTACTATTTTTTACAACTCTACAATAAAATTGAATTTATTTAATACTTTGCAAGCACAAGTCATCAGGTCATTTTGACCGGTTGGTAGTTCTAGTGTTAAAATAAACTGCGTTTTATAAATCTAAATAACATTTCAAATAATATCATTTAATCCTATAAACAAAGTCGGAACTAGCATTTTGACCACTTTTGTTTTTTTTTTGTTAATTACTTCAATATTAAATTAATTTCAATAGTTTCTGAGATGCTCAATACAACAACGAACAATCTACGAACAACTTCAATCTCCTGTTAAATTGCGTTTTTGTAGATCCTACTAAGTTAATGGGACCAGACTAAATATAAAAATGAGCAGAAATGTTAGAATAATTTTTAAATGTAATTTTTGTAAATGTAGGTTAATGGTTCATTACTCTCCTGCCTCCGCTTGCACTGAACGTTATATCACTTAATAATGACAATTATTTTCATCGTATAAAAAAATATATACCTACTCATTTATGGACTTATGATTTTTATAGTTCAATATTACTAATTGTTTCTTTTACTGGTTGTATATTGTACAATATTTTTGAGAAGCCAAAATATGTTTATTATGGTCAAATCACATATCTGCGTGTCATACGTGACGAACGCGTAAAAGACGTTAAAAATTTATTTTTATTAATTATTGTGGACCTGTATGGTTGCACCGTGGATCTGATCTAATTTTAATTCTTGTGAATTATGTCATTTATGAATTGTTATTTACTTTTTCTACTGAATGAAAATTCAGTTGTTTTTTTTGTTAATTATTTTATTGACGAGTTTCTTGTGGTCTTCTTGTCGTCATACGTGTTTCCGAAGCCATTATAGAGTCTGACGATGAGCAAGCGCACGCCTTTAGTGTCTATGCTAATAAAAAAAAAATACACGCTCTATACTTCATAACAATATCCCTCGTTCGTTCCATGTGAATTTAAGCTTTGCAGGTTTTGTTTCGAACATATTACAAACCAGGAGATGAATCTGATCACTTACAAAGGCGCAAGAGTATTGTAACGAATAAGATTGCAACAATACGAAAGCGACCAGTCTAACAAGTTGCAAAACTAGAGTGCTATCTCAACGCATGAGACATTAATTGTAAACAAAGCATCACTACAATATCAATTGTTTTGTTTTCTTTTTGTTTCTTATCATTTTTTAAATTATTTACTTTTAGTAATTGGGCTCCTATAGAGCGCTTTTACTCATCAAAATAAAAACAAATATAAATGAAATAAATTATTATTCATTTGATTTAGCTGCTGTATACTGGCATTGTCCACTTATGTCATAATAATATATAATAAATCTACTATGACGTAGAAGAATAGCTGCCGCATAGGGGCATTGTGATCCTATTATATACCTATGGCTAAACACAAAATGATATCGATTATGTCCAATATTTTTTATCTATAAGATATTCATCTAACGTATAATATGATTTTTGAATAGGTTTACTTTTTATGATTTTCTTGAAATGATAATTTTCTTTATGCCAATCCTGGTGAAACAACGACTCGTTTTACGGAAACAGAAATTAGGAATATGCAGCTTATTTGAGGTTCGAGTATTTCTGATAGACATACCACTATTTTGAAGGAAGTTAAGTTATCATTTAATAAAGACTTACCTTTTTGTTTTTTTATAGTAATTGAAATATGCACCTACTTAATTCCATTCACGCACGTGAAATAATCTAATACAAAATAATATTTACTAATAATTAATATCACACGTTGAAATTGCAACATTTTGACCTCGATGTCGAAAACTAATTGCACTCCAGTATGCAAGTAATGTAAATATCAATAAAATATAGAAAATTAATTCATGCGAATACAGATCAAACAGAACAGATATTCAAACTTGTAGAAATATGATCTAATTTAAAGTTTCTAATTCGCTTTTGACAAGACACTAATCAGGTGGACCGACGAGTGACATTTAACATCGAAATGGTCGTATGCGCAAGTACGCCGGGGGATAGTTACCCGGTATAAAAGTGCATGCATTTACGAATTGTGTATCACTTGCCGTAGTGAATTAAACATCGCAAAATGGCAGCTAAGGTGCGCGTATAAGACATACATTTTGCTAGATTGTTTATTTATATTGCTAGTCTGTAGCTAAAGCCTGTAGAGAATTGCACTATAGCTGGATAGAATAATAAAATTTGTTTCTTTTTCAGTTCATCATTCTTCTCTGCGCTGTAGCAGCAGTCCGTGCAGGTGGTCTTCTCGGAGCCCCAGCCGTAGCGTCATACGCCGCCCCAGTTGCGGCATACGCAGCTGCTCCAGTTTACGCCAAGTCCTACGCAGCCCCAGTTTCTTCCGTCACTTCCTACTCAACCCATACCGCTCATGCCGCCCCTGTCGCTGTAGCCCATTCCGCTCCTTTGGCTGTAGCGCATGCCGCTCCAGTCGCATATTCCGCTCCGATCGTCAAATCTTTCGCCCCAGCAGTCTCCTCAGTATCTTCGTATTCCACCCATACCGCTCACGCTGCACCAATCGTAGCTAAGACTTATGCCGCACCGGTTGCCGCTTACTCAGCTGCTCCAGTGGCTTACTCCGCCCCTGTCGCGACGTATGCTGCTCATGCGGCCCCAGTGGCCTATTCTGCCCCGGTTGCGACTTATGCTGCTCATGCCGCCCCAGTTGCAACTTACTCCGCTCCAGTGGCAACTTATGCTGCCCATGCTGCTTATTCCGCCCCAGTGGCTGCCACATACGCCGCAGCTCCAGTTTACAAATCAGCGGTTGCCTATTCTGCTGCCCCGGCTGTTTCTCACGTCGCCTACAACGGCCTAACAGCCAACTACGGATGGTGATCACCTCAATATAAATGTGTATATCTAGTTATTATATATTTATTACTTGTATAGTTTTATACAAATTGTGAAAATAAATTTATATTGAAAATATACTTCTTTTTTAAAAAAAATAAATCCCAAATCTTGTAAGTAAATAATATTATGATTATTTACAATGTCAAAAACAACTAACATAAGACACAAACATAAGTAAATCACATTTCGTAACATAAACACCATTTTAATTACACAAAAATAACACAAAGTGTTAGCACGAACATTCCTCTAATATGTACATAAACGAGTCATTTAGTAATTTTTATTTACATATACATTAACTCTTAACTTCTTTAATTTATTACAATAACACATACTAAAACAGAAATGTAAACCATTAGGTTATATCTTAGAAATACAGTGGTTTATAATGCTAAGATACGGTTGTGTAAGACCATCCTAACATAGAAACTGGAATAGCACGTTTAGTATGGTACTACAGATATAATAAAACATTGGTATGAGATAACTTAAAACGTAGAAAAACCGTGGAGTATTCAATACTCTATTAATCCTAATAGTCTATTATTTATCAATTTAAAAATATTCACATTCATTTATTTACCGTAAAGATGGTTAGTAACATTGGTCTTAACACTAGGTTTACGGGACGCGTCAATTTGACGCATTTTGACTTTTATTAGAGAATTACCAAAAACTGTTTAAATTTTTATTTTATCTCTTTGTATGACTTTTATTCATTGATCGAGGGAAATATAAATTGAAGTCAATTTTCTTTAAAAGTGTTGAATTACTGAACTTGTCCTTATGGTATACCTATCTCTACGACGCGTTTTAGTAGAAGTAGGTATATAGAAAACGTTCGTAAACGTTCGTGTTAAAGTAATGTTAGTAGTATCACATATTTTTGACAGTCAAACGAACTTACCTGTAAGTGATGTTCGACTGAAATTATTTCCGTGTTGTCTCTTCCGAAGACGATGAAAGACTACTATCTGTTAGTTTCGTTTCTACACTCACTGGCATCACATAATTTTAAAGAAAGAAAATTTTGAACGCATCCCTCCTCCGTCGCGCACGCGTCTCGCTCTTCATTTATTTTAAAGACTTCCTGATTCTAAAAAAACTTGGGAAAAAACCAGGTAACTGAAATCCCAGGGAAGGGTGGGTTTCATCGTCTTCGGAAGAGACAACACGGAAATAATTTCAGTCGAACATCACTTACAGGTAAGTTCGTTTGACTGTACAATTATATCCGTGTTGTCTCTTCCTCGACGATGAAAGACTACTATCTGTTAGATGTTTAAAGAGAATTTTTAGAATCAGCTACTTATTCTCTTATTTAATCAGAGATACTTATTTAGCTCAGTTCCGCCTCTATTGGACGGTTCTAGAACCTCCCAAACAAATTGAATTATCAGTCCTATGAGCTATGAGCTGATAATACAGCTATACCTATGTAATTCTCTTAATTCAATCCATCGGTTGATTGTATAGACCAGTCACCTTTTAAGGTAAGGTTCTGTAATATTTAAATAACTCAATAGAGTTGTAGTAGGCCAAATCAGTAAAATGGTTGTAGAAAGGTAGCCCAACGAAGGGATGATCTTTACTGGAACCTAAAGCTTTCAATGCTTAAAACAAATCTTAATATTATCTATATTTATGGAATTAATGGTTTTAGTACATTTATATTGGTCATTAATATCTGTCTAATTACTCTCAATAAAATTTAAAATATATATCATTATTATATCCCAGTTATAATGAAACCTAGGCTTAGTAGGTCCTAATATATAGAATCCCCTAAATAACCTTTTAATGCTATGATCCTTATCCACATGTGGACCTAACACCGATGACAAGTCATGTCTAATTGAATTCATGGCTCTATATGACATTCTTTCATGAAACTTTGTGTTAGGTAATTTATAATAACTGTAATGTTTGCAGTAATAGGATCAATGTTAATATACTCACAGCAGTTGAGCTAGTTTTTCACGTGTTACCTGAATATTTAATTCATCATAACTTCAACAGCTTCTTTGTTGATACCACAACTCATGAATCTCTGCCGGAGAGTAGGTCTACTCTCAATGATAAATTCCTGTGATAGTGGATATGAAAATTGTAAAAAATCAAAAGCAAAATATTACAATCATGAAATGTTTGACAAAATCCTTAAGACCAAGACAGCTTTCAATTCTACAATGTTGATATGAAGACTAGATTAAGATTCTGTCCTGTTCTGTAACCCGAAATGGCGCCCCCCCCTGTCTTTGAAGCACCTGAATATAACTCCATAGAGAATCTGTTACTTCTAGTCTGGCACAAGCCTTAGGTAATGACATAATTGCATTACATTCATTTATATATATATATATATATTGCTCCTTAAAAGACATAAATATACTACACTGTTCCTTACAGTTGTTTTGTATATAACATGCCATACTTTATGGCTGGACATATAGATATTAGTTAGTGTTCCTATGACACAAGATAAGAATCTAATATAAATAAATATCTGTATTATTATTATTATTACTACTTATAATATTTATTTTTTTACTTTTTAAAAGGATCAACTTCTATTT
>JAPWLS010000720.1:0-23195 GCA_028551675.1 Tineola bisselliella | reverse complement strand
GGGTCATTTTGACCCCTTTAAGATTTTTTTTTGTTAATTTATGGAAATATTATTACAAGTTGTAGACATAATAAAAACACAAATCAGAGAAGCGAAAGCAAAAGTTGCTGAGCTTCTTCTAGCCTGGAATTATCAAGACGCACACCAGTTTATGGGACCCTGATGCTATATAACAAATTGTTCGCTAAAAATAGGTATATTTTCATTTGTAATTTTATTTTATTTTGTCCTTTGTACCATACTATTTACTTCCTGATCTACTACTCTAAGGTTGGTTGCCTGGTAGAGATCACTGCTTAGTGATAAGGCCGCCTTTTGTTCTTTCTTTTATTCAGTTCTTCTTTATATGTATTACTAGCTGTTGCCCGCAACTACGTCTGCGTAATAATGAATGAAATAAATCTAATAAGATTTATATAAACTTTCATCCCCTATTTTATCCCCTTGGAGGTAGAATTGATCAAAATCCTTTCTTAGCGGATGCCTACGTCTTAACATCTACCTGCATGCCAAATTTCAGCCCAATCCGTCCAGTGGTTTGGGCTGTGCGTTGATAGATCACTAAGTCAGTCACCTTTGAGTTTTATATATATAGATTTTATGCAATAAACTGTTATTATTATTATTTTATACTCGTAGTAAATCTAGGGTTAAATATTCTTTATAATTACTATTTGTCGCATGTCTTAATGGCGTAGAACACATTCGTAAGACGACAAATAATCCGGGTATGACTCAGGGAGTGTTTACGAGGTAATGCGCGATAAAGGCTCCCAAAACTATCGGGTCACTGTGCTTGGGATCTTTTAATGGAGGCTCTACTGTAATCCTGATTCATGTGATTTACAATGACACCCACCCCTTCAGTTTACACCTACCATATTATGTATTACTAGCTGTTGCCAGCGACTTCGTTCGCGTAGTAATGAAGATATAAAGTACTGTGAAGTTTTAATTTTAACATGAAGAAGTAGTTATTGTGACATAACTGTAATATAATAGTTAGACATATGGTATCGCAGACTTTTTTGTAGATATTGATGTCATCTGTAAAACTGTTGTATATCACTTTGCTCTATTGTCAATAATTTCCGTACGCAATATAATGATTTTTTTTTGGATTTTTTTCACATTTTGAGTTACATTATTGAAATTTTCATCTGGGTTTTTGAAAATATTCTATAGCCTATGTTCATCAGGGATAATGTAGGATTCTAATGGTAAAAGAATTTTTCAAATCAGTCCAGTAGTTTCGGAGCCTATTCAATACATACAAACAAACAATCAAATGTTTCCTCTTTATTATATTAGTATAGATTAAGTTTGAATCACTAACATTACCAGCAGCAACTTGCTACATGTAGAAGGGTGGGGCATCTTTTGAACGTAGGCACAGTCATATCTACGTGTCTATTATAAATCCACTTGTCTTGAACTGGACAAGTGGACTAACAAAACAAGCTTAACAAAGTTTCAAACCGCCGTCTGTCTTTACCCATTCATATCAGCTCAATGTTCATGAATAGAAATTGCTAGGTGTTACAAACCGCAACTACTGTTTTACATATAAATGGACTTTCACACTGGATTATTATTTTTGTTTTATTTCTATTTACAAATGAATGAATACTCGAGACCCAAAAACTTGAAGCCAAATAATTTTAATTAATTGAAATCGACTAAATTACATATGGTGAAGTCGGGTCTGAACAACATGACAATAATTTTTTTTAATAATATTGTGCCTAGAGTGTTTAAATGTTTTTAATTTAAATAGGAAACAAATAGTCGAGGATTTATAGGAGTACTAAATTATGTAAAATAAGCTGCTACATAAAAAACTATAAATAAATATGTATAGGCGATTTAAATTTAAATGATGACAATGCCCCTATACAGATGACAATGCCCCTATACAGCAGCTATTCTTCTACATCATAGTAGATTTATTATATATTATTATGACATTAGTATGTAAGTGGACAATGCCAGTATACAGCAGCTAAATCAAATTGATAATTATTGAATTAATAAATTTATTTCATTTATATTTGTATATCTATTGACGAGTAAAAGCGCTCTATTGGAGCCCATTTACTAAAAGTAAATAAATAAAAAAATCAGAGCAAGGCCGTAGACATGTTGAAGCATTCAGGAAGCTTTATTATAAACATAATTTAGGAGATCGTAAGCATATTTGTCAGTGCTGAGAGTTAGTCTAGGAGAGCTGTCTCTACGGATATTGCAGCAAGACGTCACGTAAAATATTAAGTACTACCCACAGAAAGGATGCCTTGTTAGCCATTCTTCATATCTAGGTACTCATTCCATATTTTTATTATTAGTCATTATTTTATGTAGAATTTTATTTATTTTTAATAGTCAATTTTTAAGCTATTTCAATAACAACAAATGCTAAAACGTTAGGTTCTATGTTTATTAAAAAACTAGCTGTTGCCCGCAACTACGTCTGCGTAATAATGAATAAAATAAATCTAAGAAGATTTGTACAAACTTTCATCTCCTATTTTATCCCCTTAGGGGTGGAATTGATCAAAATCCTTTCTTAGCGGATGCCTACGTCATAACATCTACCTGCATGCCAAATTTCAGCCCGATCCGTCCAGTGGTTTGGGCTGTGCGTTGATAGATCACTAAGTCAGTCACCTTAGAGTTTTATATATATAGATAGATACATGTTATTTTGTATATTATATCTGTCAATGTATTGTCTGTTTTTGTGAGCAAAAAGACAACTTTATTTATTACAATTTTATTAAGTCGTTATATCTCACGTCAGACGCAGAGACGTATCTGCTCTCCCCGTATGTCTATCGGCAAACAAATCGGTTTAGCCGTTTGAGTACGCACATTTTTATTGAAGTGAAACTTCTTTAGAATCGTTGTGATTTCAAACCTGATGCAACGGAAAAAACGACAGGTAAACATCTGACGTTTCGCGCGCGAATTTCAAAATTTGTTTTTGCGATATCTCGACAACCGATGACGTCAGCGCGACCGCGTAAAGGGTTATTCTGATCGAAATTTGGAGGCCTATTTGATTTTTGTATTAAAAATTTTTTTTTTTTTTAAATTTTTTTTTATGATTTTGGATGGCGAGAGGGGGTGTGGAGGGGAAAGGGGGGGGGGGGGAATCGGCGGCGGTCGAACGATCGAATCGACCCCACGATTTATGGCTATATGTCTTAGGTGGATCGCGATTTTTGATACAAGGGTGAGGGGGGGGGGGGGGGGGGGTCCGCCGCTCGCCTTATTGGCTGTATCTCCGAAAGTAAACGTCCGATATAGTTCGTGTAAACGACAATCTTGGTCAGAATCATAAGCTCTTTCAAGATCTGAAAAAATTTTTCAGGATTTTTTTCAGGAACCGAAATTTTTTTTTTCCGTATTCTATTTTAAAAAACTAATCTATGTAAAAGTCAAGAGGCCGTTCGCGGCCGGCTCCGAAGGCACCCCACTAAAAAAAAATGAAAATAAAATTAAAATATGGAACTTGAGCAATAATAATAATAATAATACTTTATTTACAATTTACACGTATGTACATCATGATTCACCGCTGGTTCCCACACTAGGCCAAGCCTGTCCTGTGGGACCGATCAACAATCTGATTGACTATATAAAAATTGCGCACACTAGGATTGTGACACGCCTCCCCGTGCTCAAATCGAATGAACAGGTGAAGATGGTCATGTACCTACCTAACAACCCTCTACCCCTTGAACTTTCCGCCCGCCTATGTGGAAATTCATCCCTTAATAATATAATACGTATTTAAATAATATTGGCCAATGATTTATGATCGTGATCGTCTAGTTTAGAGTGACAGGACCCCTACGTTGTGATTGTCTAGTTTAATATGAACCTCTACATTGTGATTGACTAATTAAATATGGACCGCTACGTTGTGTAATTTATAGAATTAAATGTCATAGTAATCATTCATAGAAAGAAACACAGAAAATATAGTTATAGTGATCACCTGCAAATGTACACACAAAGAGAACATTTATAAATCAAAATTGAAAATGCAAATAAATAAGCAAACATGCAACTTAGCTGTGTCGCCGCCTCGTACACGCCATGCCGCGGATGTTCCCGAACACACTATCCCTCGCGATTGATTACATGTGGGCCGTGCGCATTCACGTATATAATGAATATGAATATTAGTATGAACCGCGCGTATTATATCCGGAAAACGATTATAAATAAATACGAAAAGAAATACAATATAATATCAGCCTCTCTATAATATGGAATACTCATTTTGAGTAAATCAGTGACGAACTGGAGCCTCCCTTCCAACCTACAGCTCCACCACCTTAGTCTTAGATGAAGGGGAAGAAACCCTTCGACAAGGTCCAACAGAAGCCATTACAAACTCTTCTAGGCTAAAGGGGGAGAACAAGCGAATGACCTAGTGGTCAAGTTTATGGGCCCTACCGATCTAGAAAAGAGGAAACAAAAGAACAAAACCTGTATGGAGAAAATAAATGTGTTTTGATGTGTCCTCAATCGGACGTATCATGATTTGTAGATGAAATCCCTGTATGGAAAAAATAATAATAGTTGTATTGTCCTTATTCGGACGTGATAATAGTAGAATGAGCTGTGGAGAAAATAAGTATTCCTTGTTGTAGGAATAAAATATAGCTGTGGAAGAGAAAGCATGTAGTCAATGACTACTAAAGAATTTGATGAATAATTGCTGCAAAATAATAAATAAATATAATCGTTTTGATTATATATTGTCGAAGATCATTGTAGGAATCATAGTTGTTAAATAAATGTGGTCAATGCCACTGAAGAATTGCTGAAAATCGTTGCACGTAGACCTATAACAAATGGGGACCTGTAATCCCTAAGCTAAAACCCTAAGGCTGATATTGAGGGGGTTAATGAACACACACGCAATGACGTACTTATCCTAATTACTTACGACCGTCTCCGACGCACTGACTCTAATGAACAAAACGCACACTACACGCAATAAACCCGCAGTTGATCAACTTTAAACGTTAGTTACTTTTACGATTTAAGAAGCTAATGCACTTTCCGCGAACGAGAACCGAATCCGTAACTATCAACGTTAAATACTACAAGCGAGAGAGATGTTACTCTTTTTGACGACCGAGGCCATAACTATCAACGTTAACTATCACAACTAAAGGAAGCTGTTTCCCTTTCGGCGACCGGAGCCCAAGTGAATTTGTCTTCCGATTTGTTTTCTCACAGAAATAACACCACGTGCGCAAAAGCAGTTTTTACCTGAACCCAACGTTCCCATAAACAATAGTATGCCCGTAAGCGAGAGCATTGTTATATTATTTAATACAAAAATTGTTTGCAATAAAGTTTTATTACTTGAACAAAAATATAAACATTTCGACTATAATTTAGATTACGATTATATGTAATATAAAATAATAACACACCGTTAAATGTGACGATTTTAAATATTATAGAAACAGAGATAATTATTTAGTAATATTTATAATGTATATTATAATTAAACTGCAACATTTATGTGAATCCGCATTGAGAAGTTTGAGTTATGTTTTATTATCATTTCCGAGTTTCATATAAACAAATTCTAAGTTTAAATTTATCGAGCGTATACGCGGCCTTACTTTGTATACAAAACACAAGCGATCACAGCCTACACTACTGGGTCTCTTTCTATGAATTTGCCTAATATTTTTATAATTAATACGTTAACAATTAGAAGTATTATAGTGTTTAGGGTTAGCCCTTGAAAACTCAACATAATAGAGGTCCGTAAGCCACTTTAGGTAAAATATTTATTTATTAATTTTGATGTGACAACACGGTTGTCAATAATTTAAATCTTCTAGCAAATTTGGTTTTTACAGTTTCTTGGGGTACACAGATTAATCTTTTTGTAATAGTTTGGGAGTAGTGCGGGGATTTAATGAAGCGCTGGTGACTGGATAATGTAGCCTTTAATATATATAATTGTCGTACAGAGAGTAGTCTGACTTCCTTGTAAACTTCGCTGGTGGGAAATTTGCGAGGCTTTCCTAACATAACCTTCAGCACTGATCGTTGAGCTCTTTCCACCTCAATAAGGATTGATTTTGCTGCGCCGCCCCATACTGATATGCAGTATGTCAATAAGGATTGTCCCAGAGCGAGGTACACTGATTTTAAAAGAGTTAGATCTGCACATTGCCGTAGAATTTTTATTATATGAGCAATTTTGCGAACGCGACCAGCCAAGGCTGTTATATGATTTCTAAAAGTTAGCTTTTCGTCCAATGTTAGACCAAGATATTTAATGGTCTCAGTTCGGCCGATGGTTGGACACTGGCAAGTTTGACTAACTCTTTTAATTCTGTTGCAGCTGTGTATTTTCAGGTCGGGTGAAGTTTTTGCAGCGGAAGTCTTTGAAATGTGGAATGCTACATACTTCGTCTTATTGGTATTTAGTGTAAGGATGTTTACCTGAAGCCATTTTGACACCTTTGACAGCCCATGTTCAGCTCTATCAAAGACACCCTCCCAAGTTTTGTCATAAAATAGAAGTGCGGTATCATCTGCGTAACAGTATATGTCCGCTTTGTCCAGGGAGAGATCTAGCATGTCGTCTATATATATAGTAAAAAGAGTTGGTCCCAGTATGCTTCCCTGGGGCACTCCATATTTGACAGGTTCAGGTGAGCTGAGGACGGGGCTTAATCTCAGACATTGGCTCCGGCCGATCAAGTAACTTTTGAACCATTGCAACGGTACGCCTATAAATTATGTAACATATGTTAAATAAAATATCTTTTAAAATTAATCAAAATACTTTCATTTTTAAACGAATAAACTTTGTAATTATCCTACCCTTGGTATATATATTCATCTCATTCTTTTCTCGATTTACTGAAGTTTCACTTCTATCGTGTGTGAATCGCACACACACCTTTTTTTTTTTTTATTATACTACTAGCTTTTACCCGCGGCTTCGCTCGCATTTAAGTCGTTAAATAAGTACCAGCGATCATACTAACTATAGTCAATTGGAAACTATTATTGCTGCTATTTCGCAATATATTATATATTTGAGTCCGTGCAAAAGAAAAATCCACTTTTTGCTTTTCAGTTTATAATAGGACTGCTTGACATTGACAGTCGTATTTTTTTATAAAATTTAACTGTAATAAAAAATAATTCCTTTTTTAATAAAAAGTATCCTATGTTACTTCTAGTACCTCCAAAAATATGTGTACAAAGTTTCATGATGATCGGTTAAGTAGTTGTTGCGTGAAAACGTAACAAACAAACTCACATTCACATTTATATTAGTAAGGGATTAGAATGACTCACATGTGCGAAGTTTAGTGATAGTCCATTATAAAAAAAAGAATAATAATAATAATCACGTATGAACAAAGCCGTTTTATTTAATAACTAATAAGAATATCAATAAAACCCCTTTTTAAAAATACGTGAATGAATCGTTGGTGAACTTACCACCTAGCCGGGATGTAGGGCGAGCTTGCGGTTACCATGACAACGACCTCGTGCCATCCCCTCTCTCTACCCGCGTCTCGCATCCTCCCCTTACTCGTCCCGAGTTAAATATTCCCACCTTTGGATCAAACCTTGTGTCGCTCGCATTTTTAATTTAACTTTTGTCAAACCACTACATTTGTTAGTAAAGAAAATAGTAAATAGAAAGGAGTAGCTTAAAGTAAGCTTGTAAAGTGGCTTGCAGTAGCTTAAAAGTAGCTGAGTTTAACAGAGTGGAGTTTCATTGGTTTAGCATTAAACATGTCTGCTAGGTACCCTTAAACATAGTCCAGTAATGTTTGGTGGCTGTTTGATTTTTATTTTTATTATTTTCACAATGCTACTAATTTAAAAAAAAAAAATTCGAGAGGAAATCGAATTCGCGACGATCAATACGAAACACAATCAGGTTCTCAGTATCCTGCAGCTACTATATATAACAAACGATTTGAATGTTATTGTTTTCTGGAATTCGACGCTCGGAAATTCCAGGAATTGCTAAAATTAATATTGTGATTGCAATTTGATTGTCAGTATTATTGAGAGATTTGATTGTGTATTTGATATGTATGCCTTATCAAAATAATGCTCATGACTGTGTATATATCAACCATCAGCTACTTTATATAATTTATAGATGTTGACATTTGAATCTGTAAATATATCAACTATAGCGCTTTGAGATATTTTTAGTAAAGTTCAAGATCACCAGACAAAGACACCAGACGTTACTTGTTTGCTTAATATAGGCATTTGTTTCGTAGTATCAGAAACTCAATTTTTCCCTATTAATTTCGCCACCTTATTTCGTCCCGATGGCAGCGCCCTCTTGGCGATACTGGTGTAATTAGCAAGAACTACTCGCTTGGAACTCCAATAAATCGTGCAACATAATTGTAATCTGGGTTTCATCATCAATCAAGAGAAGAATCAACTCGTATAATAGACCAGCACCTAAGTTCGCTTCAGAGTGGAAGAGAAGGAAGGAAAGCCGAGCCCATCGTAAGTACCTTTCTTTTCCGTTCCAGAAGGGCTACTCAGGCGCACGAACTTCGGACAAAAATACGAACGTTTCCTACTCAGGAACACTTACAAGCCCGTAATCATTCACGAAATTGCAACGTCAAGAAGGATAGGCTGCTCAAAGTTAATTTTATAGACATTTGTCAGGACTCTACGGACTTATATGTCAAAACTTACGTAAGCTACAGAGGTGACGGCCGTATCATGAAACTTCGGATATGCCTGAGTAGCCCCCCTGGATACTGCCATGCATTGGTCCAGCATACTATTTGAATTTCAAGAGTTATCTAGAATAATATATCCCTACTAATATTATAAATGTGAATGTGAGTTTGTTTGTTACGTTTTCACGCGACAACTACTTAACCAATCATAATGAAACTTTGTACACATATTTTTGGAGGTACTAGAAGTAACATAGGATACTTTTTTTTATATAAAAAATATTTTTTTACTATAGTTTCCAACCGACTATAGTTTCAGCTGTTTGTTATCATATTGATTCATTTCTATTGAAATGATCTCTGATACTTATTTAATGACTTAAATGCGAGCGAAGCCGCGGATAAAAGCTAGTTTTAAAATATAGATTGATGTAACAGTGTGAGTGAAGAGCAAATAGTAACATTTTGGTGACAATGGGATGGTGGCGTGCATGTCTCCTTCGAGATACAAAGGCAACCCCCAACGTCTCAAGTTTCCGTTCACAGTTCGATCTGATATCCACCTTTTGTGCGGGTTTTGGTACCCGACAATGTGGGCCCGCATCCATCTAACTCCCGTTCTGTCTATTGTAACGGTTTTGTAATACTTTGAAAATAACTTCACACAAACTTGTATCACTACCAAAAGTTGATCTATGTTATTTATTTATTTATCTAGACCAGCGGTTCTCAAACTTTTTTGGCGAAGGAAAAAGCCTTAATATAATTATAAAAAACTGATTTAAATGTATTTATGAATAATCCTATTGCAATGTAATATTACGTAATATTTAGTTGGAATATTTAGATGTAACCTTATAATCTCCCTTTGGTAGGTATTTTTTGCAGTATTTTAGCCCTAGGGTTTCGCGGAACACTAAATCACAAAAGAGTACTAATAGCGTATAGCCGTATTTTACTAGATCTTCCAATACTATACAATTCCAATTAGAATCATATACTATGAATATTAGGACGAAAACATGCAAATAACTATCTGTCTATTTTCTATGTAGACCACACAAAACGTATAGGTCGTCTGGCCAATGGCAAAGCTGAACCGTGTTTAGGACTATAAAAAACGTTAGTGCAGAAATAACTCAGCGGTTTTATGCGATATTACCGTCTATAACTGAAAATAATACACATTCCATTCGAGATTGCTTTTATTATTATTGATTCTGTTTTCGGTTGTAAAATTCTTCATCAAAATAAATGACAATCGATCGGAATTTATTTACATTTAATTTTGAGTTTGCTCAGTCGTTGAAGCGAAGCCGAAGCGACCGCACGTATCCTGATGATGCCACGTGAAGTGGCGAAACGCGTCGAGACAAATCATTGAATGTTGTAGCGGGAATTATAAGCAAAATAATTTTGAATAATTCCTTTGAGTTTGCTAACTTATGAATAGAAATGAAAATCGTTTATTAGCATAGGCACTAAAGGCGTGCGCTTGCTCATTGTCAGAATCTATAATGGCTTCGGAAAGACGTATGACGAGAAGAAGACCACAAGAAACTCGCCAATCGTAGCCTGTACATAAAATAATGAACAAAAAAAAACTGAACTTTCATTCAGAAAAAAAGTAAATAACAATTCATAAATTAATTTATTACTACAATAAATTATTACAATTTGATTGTGTATTTTTATATGTACGTGATTGTTAAAATCAACAATATCAATCGCTAATCGTACCTCTCTCGGGAATCCTCACGACTGCCGTTCTTTTGTTTTTTATTCCAAAATTCAAGATGGCCGCCGTGCTTAGCAAATTACAATCAAATACACAACTTTTAAATATTACATAATAATCGAAAGTATGTTTACGGCAATATAGTTCTGTAATTATATTAGCGATAGAAAGAGAAACGATCGCGGTGTCGTGAACGGCAAAGGAGATACCTGCATCCCTTTCACACATGCCTCAACTTCGACACGATAAGAATATAGTTATCCCTTTCTAATGATTGTTTCTTTCAGTCCAAATCTGTATCCATTTGAAGATTGTTGTTTGTACATTTACTTATTAATATAAAACATGATCATTTTGATAGTAAAATATATTATACTAGCTGTTGCCCGCAACTACGTCTGCAATGGATAATTTAAAGATGTTTCCTATTTCATCAACAGAAATAAAAAAGAAACTAATAAGATTTATACAAACTTTCATCCCCTATTTTATCCCCTTAGGGGTGGAATTGATCAAAATCCTTTCTTAGCGGATACCTACGTCATAACATCTACCTGCATGCCAAATTTCAGCCCAATCCGTCCAGTGGTTTGGGCTGTGCGTTGATAGATGACTAAGTCAGTCACCATTGAGTTTTATATCTATAGATATATAAAACATAATCATTTTGATAGTAAAATATATTATATGTGTAGTATTTAACCTCATTATATATCATATGAAAGTTTAGGTTTCAGAAACATATCTTCACTGAAATTCAGGAAAGTGAGTAATAAAATTACCTTCATGGGACACGTTGCGCAGAAATTGCATTACAAACTTGCATTGCTCTTCAAAAGTTGTCTGCGAGAATGTAATATTAAAATTTGTAGCAATATACGGGCTGTTTCGAAACTGCACTATTACGTTTTATTTATAAAGCCTACCTACAAAATTACATTAAGACTATATATATATATATATATATATATATATATATAAATCAATGGCACTTTTCGTTGTAATTTTATAACTCAAGAACGGGCTCACCTATCCAAACCAAATGTTTAGGCTTTGTTCGGACTATTTAGTAAATGGTTTATGTGAAGTTTGCACAAAATCGGTAGAGCGGTTCTTCATTTATCACATTTTTTGTACCAAATTAATTCAATAAATGGCGGATTGTGCTGTCAAATTGAAACTATTTTCAGTGTTGACAGTAATTGAAACTTTTTATGTCATTCATGCTGTTTGATGCATGAATTTGATGTTCCAATTATATTTTTTTAATATTTCACTTTATACGTAGCGAAGCACGTACCGGACCGCTAGTATAATACAAAAAGGACTACATAAACTAAATGAAATTTTAATTATAGGATAGGACGGCATGCTCAAGGTGATAAAGGGGTAGATACTACACTTCTAATAAAATTACAAAAATACATAATTTAGATGTTACACAATAATGAAAATAAAAAAAAAAACAAGAACCAAATAGATATAAAGAAGAGTAAAAAAAACACTAAAATAAAAAACAAAATTCACTAGTCAGTTAGTTAAATCTATAAAAAAAATCTGTTGTAAGAAATATCACAAAAAAATATCATTTAACGTAACATAAAACACAAGGGGATCATAAACGGTCTGAAATAAATAATATCACGCAATAAAAAAATAATACATTTCAATAAACTGGCCTTAAGTTTAATAACGATCGCTTCATATTTATAATATATCAATAAATATTGTGTGGACCCGGAATTTAAAAAAAGAGTTCAAAATTTCAAATGACACTCAATCGTACGAAATAAAATATACCAATCACACGCTAGAAAAATTGTTGAAGTAATTTTTGACCAATGACAATAATTCATTGCAAATGTCTACTGTCACCTAGCTATTATTACGTTCTGTTACATTTATAAATCGTTTACTTATTAAAATATCAATAACAGATAGAAAAAATGCAAAATGCAAAATATTACATTTTTATTTTCTAACGGTTATCGTGTTTAAAGATTTATTATTTATTAATAAATAATTTTGACTGCCTAAAATAGAATAAAATGCATTCAAGTAATGATCTGTCATCTGATGAATCACATATCGAACTTGTATAATAAAGGAATGAATGTCTTACCCTAATACATACTATCTAATTCTGATCTGAATATATTATTAATTGGTATACTTTATTTTTGTTTACATCGTTACACCAAATTAGAAGAAAACATCTTAAACAAAAACAAATAACAAATTTAAAACATCCTTTATTAATTTTATTATGAACGAATTTTTCATAGTTCATAATAAAATTATTCAGGTATATTCAAAGCGAGATATTCAACTATCCGTGTGTCTGTATATTTAGACATTTTATTAAATTTAGTTTTGTTCCGGAGTTCAAAGGTTCTAAGTTTAGTTCCCGGTTAGAATACATATTTATTCATGATATTCGTGTGGTATTTATAAACATCAAAAAAGCATATATTTCGGAAAGAATCATACTCATGACCTGTCTGTCATGTAACATACCACCAGGAGACTAACCATTCCACCACAAACAGGCATAATATGGGTAAATTCGACTTACTCCGCCACCACAAAGAATTCTTTCCAACAAACTAGGAATACATTTAAATATTTAGGGAAAATATTTTAAAGCAAAGTGCAAACTCGCAATCGATTTTATTCAATGCAAAGTACAGTTCGAGTACAAAAAGGAAATCAGCAGTAACTCGGGGCGAATAAATTTCCTACAAAGCAGTTGTTTGCGATCCTGTACACAAGTTCCTTAAGAATTGTACAAGTTTATAACTGTGCGTTGGCTACTGTAAAGTGTGCTTCAAATACATCCTTGTGCCTGACCTCATCAGCCTTCTGACAAGCCTTACATTTTATTTATTATTACTTAATAATAGAGAAAGAAAAGATAAGAGTAAGTGAGTAAGGAGATGGCGGCCTTATCGCTAAGAAGCGATCTCTTCCAGGCAACCAACTTTGAAAATGTAGAGAAATGCAGAAGACAAATAGCGGGAGTTATAAATAGATACAAATATAGATAAACATGAACTACACACAATACATACCATGTTACATAGATACATACATAAGATAATAATGACAATAATAATACACATATACATAAATACTAGGAAGAGAGATAATATTCTTTTAAAGTTTTCTTAAAGATGGGAAGAGA
The DNA here is from genome assembly GCA_028551675.1 of Tineola bisselliella. Classification (NCBI taxonomy): domain Eukaryota; kingdom Metazoa; phylum Arthropoda; class Insecta; order Lepidoptera; family Tineidae; genus Tineola; species Tineola bisselliella. Next base: position 9,544 of record JAPWLS010000720.1, on the reverse strand, counting down.
AGGAGCATTGCAAAGGTTAGATGGTAAATCATTCCACAAGGAGACAGCTTTTAAAGTGAAGGATTTAGAATAAAGAGTAGAAGAATGCGAAGGAGTGCTAAGAATGAGATTAGAGGCAGAACGGAGAGTGCGATTATGCCTTTTATTACCTCTGTTTCAAACAAATACAATCAAATTCCTTATTCTAAACACATTCAAATTAAAACTGATTATTATCGTCTAAATTTCAATTCTCCAAAACCAACCTACGTCGTCAATGTCTTCCTGTCATTGACAGCTTGTTTGAAATAAATACGACTACAGCGGTTGCGCGATCTTGTTACGTCATGCGCGTGAGTTGGAGGGGATATAGATGTCCCAGTTCGCAACGCAACTCCTCAGCGGTAGCACGTGTTTCAAGTGAAGTTATTATTTTTTAAATACAGGAGGGGCATGGGAACATCCCATATTTCAATAAATCGCAGTGTATTCGACTGTTAGTGTTTCTTTGTTTTGGATGTACTAATTTACGGCAATAAAATCTACACTTAATATGAATGTAGATAATTTTTCTGACAAATGTGGGAGGTGCCCATGCCCCACCTTGCGAATAATAAAATTCTTAAATATTTTCTCATAATTGATAGTCGTTATTTTAAAATGGACAATTGATTCTTGCGTCGCCTCCAGTTGAATGCCTGCGAATATTTTGTAAGCTCATACCCTATTATTTGAAGTTTCTGAACGTTGCACTGTTTACCTATATATACTTGTGTATGTGTATTGGAATAAACAGTATTTAATAGCTATTTGCTTGAAATTTTCACTTGTTATTCTGTTCAATTATTATTATGTCCAGTGGCGCCATCTATCCGAATATTATAGTAGTTTATTTCACGGATAGATGTCGCCACTGTTGTTTAAGAACATCACGGCGTTTGGCAGGGACCATAGCATAAGAGAAGAAACAAAATATAGACGAAGGTGAACCGAGCATTTGGTTTTTTAATATCGTCGTAAACAATACCTAATTGTATTTGAATAACAGAATGACTAGCCATTGTGATAATGTATTAATTAAGCACAGTCTCATAATATTTAATACTAGCTGTTGCCCGCGACTACGTCTGCGTAATTATGAAGATATAAAGTATTATGAAGTTTAAAGATGTTTCATATTTCAGTCAACAGACAATGCCTATCACACTTCTGTAATAAAGTGGCATCTAACCACAATAATGACACCTAACCTCAAAAATTCAAATAGTTTTATACTGCATATATAAAAATGACAGACGGAAATAAAAATAAATACAGAAAAAATCCAAACAGCTGAAACTATAGTCAATTGGAAACTATAGTAAAAAATTTATATTTTTTAAATAATTAGTATTTTATTTTACTTCTAGTACTCCAAACATATGTGTACGAAGTTTCATAATGATCGGTTAAGTAGTTGTTGCGTGTAAACGTAACAAACAAACTCACATTCGCGTTTATATTAAGTAAGGGATATCAAACCTCGCTAGATGATAAATATAAAGTTGTGGTCTATGAGCAAAGAAAACTAATATGTTTGAGAGAAAAATAGGTTTCTATCAGAGGCGGCTCGTCCTAAAGAGCGCTGGTGCAGTGCACTCCCACGAAAATTACAGAAGTAATCTATATTTCTTCATAATACATACTATCCTTACATTACATTCATTCTATTCTACTATGCCTATACAATAGTATATTATATTACCTATATCTACGCCGCTGTAATATAAGTTCTGTAATTTTCGTGGGAGTGCACTGCACCAGCGCTCTTTAGGACGAGCCGCCTCTGGTTTCTATCACAAATACTGAACATCCAAAGCATGCATTGCGAGTTCACACCCAATCGACCATGATCGTTTTTTGTTTATGAAATTACCTCCTATCTAATTTTATATCTCTGTATCTATCTCTTTAAAGTTATATTAGCTGAAATTTTAGACTGACTCGAGTAAGAAAACACAATTTTCCCCTCCGACTCAATTAAGAATTTTTTATTATAAGGCGAGAAAATATTCACGAAAGACATTTTTTATGTTTTAATTTAATTATTAGAAAAATTTGGAGCATAATTAGTTTACGGCTTACTGCCACGTTTTTTGTCTAGTATTTTAAGCCGCTTTGAAAGCTTCATAGTAGCTATCATTGTATAGTAAAGTTCGTGATTGACCTAAGACAACACTATTGGAATAAAATTTATAGTTATTTAGGTTTTTTTAAAACAAAAATAAACCTATTACACAGTACCTACACATATATAAGGTTTAAGATATTTATTTAATCAAAAAGAATTAAAAATAAATTCACTTAATTGAGATACTTAAAATAAAATATACTTAGATAAAATTTATAAATAAACATAACGTACATAGACGATATTATAGTACAATATTTACAACACCATTACAAGGCACTCAGACCTATCATATGCTTCTTCAATTCATATTGAAATTTAATAATGTTACTAATATTAGTTATGTTAATTGGTAATTCATTATAGATCTGCGCTCCTTCCACCATAACACTTCTTTTTCCATAGCTAGTTCTAGCTCCCAGGATTTTTATCTAATCTTTATTTCGTGTGTCGATTTTATGTGTTTTATTATCAAATTTCATTTTTGTATTTATATAATTGTGAGACGGGTGTTTGATGTCTTTATAAATGTTATAAATTATATTATTTCCATACTAGCTTTTACCCGCGGCTTCGCTTGTATTTAAGTCGTTAAATAAGTATCAGAGATCATTTCAATAGAAATGAATCAATATGATTCCAAACAGCTGAAACTATAGTCGGTTGGAAACTATAGTAAAAATATATATACTTTTATTTAATAAAAAGTATCCTATGTTACTTCTAGTATCTCCAAAAATATGTGTACAAAGTTTCATGATGATCGGTTGAGTAGTTGTTGCGTGAAAACGTAACAAACAAACTCACATTCACATTTATAATATTAGTAATGTATGAAAGTTTAAAAAATGTTTTTATTTTTGTTCAAAACTTACCCAAAACGTCACACTGAAAGTTTTACATCAAAAAGTAGTTAAAAAATCATTAAAGCAAGAAAAAATTGCATTTAGTTTCCATTTAGAACGTCCCTCTAACGACAAAAGTCGACTAGAAAGCCGCAAAAGTGAATAAAGTGAAAGATAAAATTGCATTTTTAAAAAATGAATGATACGCTCTTAAAACGGACTCTTTATAAATTATTCAATCGATTAAAAATATATTAGTTTCAGTGACCTCTGGAGGTTATTTGCGAACGTCATTTAACATATTAATAAGGTTTAAATATTACCATCCTATATATACCATATATATCTATATATATAAAAGGAAGTTGTGTTAGTTACACTAATTATAACTCGAGAACGGCCGAACCGATTTGGCTGAAAATTGGTGGGGAGGTAGCTTAGGGCCGGGGGAAGGCTTTAGGATACCTTTTATCCCGTTGGATATAAAGGAAAATCGTGTTAGTGGCACTATTTATAACTCAAGAACGGCTGAACCGATTTGGCTGAAAATTGGTGAGGTGGTAGCTTAGAACCAGGAGACGGACATAGGATACTTTTTATCCCGTTCGACTGCGTTCCCGTGTGGCCTGACATAATACGTCAAAGGGAATAAAAATTGTTTCATAATTAAAATACAATTGTCACTTATGTCATTGTGGTGGAAAATAAACAGCTTTTCATGTTAAAACTGCATCTATATTTTATTCATAATGCAAATAACGATGTCGATCGGCAAGTTTAACTTCGATGTCTTCAACATCGGATTATTGTATTGAACAATTATTATGGCAAGAAAACGTACGTACTCTCGGAAAAAGTGTGTTTTGTAAAAAGACATCGGGAAGAAAGTGAAACAATCTATCAGTTTTCTTTACAACTACACCCTTGGAGACTATCACGATAATGTAGAGGAATCTCCAGCCAGAGGCAAACGCTGTAGGTTATGCGGGAAGAACAACCACTTCTCAAAAGTGTGCATTAGTAATGGCAAAGCAATGCATAAATAGTTTCGAACGAGACGCCTAGCACGACACAACACGTCTAGCGAATCTAGCGACAATGAAAGCAATCAAACGTATCCAGTGAATAAAAAAGATTCGCCAACTAAGGTAATGATACCAACTAAGTGAAATGTTGTTTGGAAGATAAATGCGCACTACGTTCGATCTTCTTAAGTCAAGTGTTAAGGAAGATCTTGAAAGAGCTGGGTTATTCCAAGAACTCAAGCCATCAGTTAAAGAAACTATTCCGCCAGAATATTCGATTGGAGACATGGTCTGGGTTAACAAATCTATAGGAAAAGGCTCTGAACCAGGGAATACATCAAAACACACCGGGCCTTACTCCTATCAAGTTGAAATGAACAATGGAGTAATCAAACGGAAACACTGTGATCAACTTAGGCGAAGGGAAACTAACGATGAGAACAACGATGATAAGGATGTCATTCGTAACGATAACAGTTTGGAAACGAAAAACGATACTGTGAGTAACAACAAGAAGCCGAAGAATGATTCCTATTATAGCCGTGGATCAAAACGAGGTAGGGGTGATGTCAATGATCATGTTTTACCGGACTTATCAACCTGGTGCATCAACTCAAATCACACAACAAAGTTTATCAGATTGACACGGAGACAAATCAGCTGAGTCTCCTAACGCTCAACAGTAGAATCTTGAACAGCGGGAGCCTCAACCCTCAACGTCTGCAGCATTAAACGAGGCACCACGTCGTTCCACACAACGACGTAAACCTCCTGCGCGTTTCGGATATTGAGCTTTCAGGAGGAGTAATGTTACATAATTAATATTCTAGGCTTAAAATACTATTGCCAATTATGTCATTGTGATTGAAAATAAACAGCTTTTCATGTTAAAACTGCATTTATATTTTATTTATAATGCAACAAAAGTCATTATAAAACGTGATATACCAAAAACGTATCTGAGATGAAATAACAAAACGGAAATGACAACTAAACAAATACAAATCACAAGGCCAATCTTTGAAAGTTTGTGGTCTGAATCTGGAAAATTCATGTGTTTCCCATGGTCAATTATATGTGGCATGTTCACGGGTCGGAAGACCATCTGCATTGTTTGTTCTTGCACCTGATAATAAAACAAAAAATGACGTGTATCCCAAGGTGGTTAACTAAAGAGTGCAACCTATGCAACAAAATACATGAATAATAAAGAATCATTAAAATACTTGATTTTTTAATTTGTTTTTCCTAATAAAAAATTGAACCTAATAAAATCCAAAATCTGTTTATTTATTGCTTATAAGGCGGAACAAAGTTCGCCGGGTCAGCTAGTATATTATATATATATACATATATTCTTATCTTTAAACTTAAATCACTATACCTATCTCCTTCTGAATAATATTTGTATATATTAAAATTATATATGTGTATGTTCATTATATATTTAGTTGACTTATATTTATGTATTTTATTTATCTAAATTGCATTGCCCAATACTATTACTGCTTCTATGACAATTGGTTATCTGGAAGAAATTACTTTCAGTGATAAGATCGCCAATTGCTCCAAATCTGCTTCCTATTGTTGTTGTATTGTTATTACTATGTTTTAAAGCAATAAAGTATTTATTATTATTATTATTATTACCAATATTTCTACCCCTGTTTTTCTAAGATAGCCAAGAGTTTGGTATTGAGATTGGAAATTTTTGTTAGATAAAATGAAAATCATTTATTAGCATAGGCACTAAAGGCGTGCGCTTGCTCATCGTTAGACTGTATAATGGCTTCGGAAAGGCGTATGACGAGAAGAAGACCACAAGAAACTCGCCAATCAAAGCCTGTACACAAAATAATTAACAAAAAAACAACAACTGAATTTTCGAAGAGATGGGCTGTTATTTCAATTCTTAACTGCGATACTTTAATCAGGATCAAAATTACTAAAGCATACGCGCACCCTTTTGTTCAGGTGCGCGCTCTCTCAAAAGGTCTCACGCACTACGTATCACAACTTAATTACGTTGTCTCGTTCGAGAGCTGCGGGGTGCGGGGTGGGGGGCGAACTCTCAATTACAGGGACTAACAAGCCTTTCAGTTAACACTGCAAATCTGCTGAAATAATATTAAACATAGTATTAAATTGAATGCTTCGGTCTAACGTAGTGTTGGCTACGAAGTTTCTAAAATACAAGTTAAATAATTTGTCATTCAGTATCAGGTATTGTCTAGTGTGGGACCATCAAAAACCATATATTTTTTTATTTACTTTTAGTAAATGGGCTCCAATAGAGCGCTTTTACTCGTCAATACAAATATAAATGAAATAAATTTATTAATTAATAATTATCAATTTGATTTAGCTGCTGTATACTGGCATTGTCCACTTACATACTAATGTCATAATAATATATAATAAATCTACTATGATGTAGAAGAATAGCTGCTGTATAGGGGCATTGTCATCCTATTGTATATCTAATATTTGTTATATTCCTGAATAATAAATTCGTAATATCCGTTTTTGATTGCCTTAAATTCGTCAGCTAATACCATTTCTATCTTAATTATCTGTACTATAAAAGATAAGTAATAACAATTGTTTTGTTATACCTAGAATTGTAGATACTATATACAGATAACAAACAAAAGACATAACGTGTGTAGAGATCATACAGCAATGATACATTGAATGTGTCATTTATTTGAGCAGAATTCCTCATTGTGTAATGTCTCAAGTGTTTTAAGCGCTTTAGGCTTTATTGTCCTTATTTCCCATTGTCAAGGGATGCTTTAATCTAAAATTGGACGGAATGTTAACTCTAAGCGCTTGTGTCGCTAGATTTATCGATGCGGCTTCTGGTATGATCTGCTAACATAGGATTAATGGGTCAATCCTGCTTCGTTGTTTGATGCTTTGTAGACTAAAAACAAAAGACTGTATAAAACAAAATTGAGGTCTTTAATAATTATTTATATCCCCGATAAAAGGACAAGAACGCATTTGATCTTAGTCCGGATATTACAATAGTATCTAAGGTCTTTCTAAGGTCAGGACATTGTACGAGTAATTGCTATATACTAGCTTTTACCCGCGGCTTCACTCGCACTTAAGTCATTAAATAAGTATCAGATATCATTTCAATAGAAATGAATCAATATGATTTTCCAAACGGCTGAAACTATAGTCGATTGGAAACTGTAGTAAAAAGTAATCGTTTTATTTTTAATAAAAGGTATCCTATGTTACTTCTAGTACCTCCAAAAAAGTTATTTAAAGTTGTCATTGTGCATAGTTTGTTTGTGTAGATTCTTCATTGTTGTATTGAGTATCTCAGTAACCATCCCTCTAATATTATAAATGTGAATGTGAGTTTGTTTGTTACGTTTTCACGCAACAACTACTTGACCGATCATCATGGAACTTTATACATATATTTTTGGAGGTACTAGAAGTAACATAGGATACTTTTATTAAAAATAAAACTATTATTTTTTACTATAGTTTCCAATTGAATATAGTTTGAGCTGTTTGTAATTTTTCTATATTTATTTTAATTTCTATCTGTCATATTGATTCATTTCTATTGAAATGATCTCTGATACTTATTTAAATGACTTATGTGAGCGAAGCCGCGGGTAAAAGCTAGTTATATTATATTTTGAAGTTATTTCAAGTAAGAAATGAAAACTGCTGAAATGTTAGTCCTGATTATGTATAGGACATAAACCACTTTTCGATTTAGAAAATCTTAGCGTATCGTAAAAAAATTGTGAAAAACGTCAAATGTCAAACAAAAACAGTTTGACGATTATCGCTATCGACTGAATAAAAGGTTATAAAAGCTTTTATAATTATATTTTTGGGATGATCAGGATATATTGGATATAAGTATATCTCATCTTGTAAGGGTGTATTATAATACGTATTTAGTTTCAGGTGTAATAAAAACTGCGGTCCCTGAAGGGTGACTCCCACCAATGTGCTGACAGTAGCCACTTCCGCTATGCCGGCTCCGTGTGAGTATGTTCTGTTTAGGTTGAAAGGGTAGTCGTTAATAATGCGGTCAAATGACCTGTTAAGTATATATATATATATATATATATAAGTGATGTTAATACCTAATATTAATACCTTTTTATAAATTCGTAATACGTTCTAAAAATTTTTAAAAATGACTGGGCCCCAAATCTACCCCTATTTATTCTCAGAGGGGGATGAAAGGTAAAAAAACTTATTAAACATCGATTTGTCTATAGCTGAAAGGTGTGAAACTGTTCGACCTTCCAAATGGGTTATTCTTGCTTGTATTAGAATCCAATTTGGATTTATTTTTTATTCCATATAAAGAAGTATGTCTACAAAATCTAGGTTTGAGTTCTTTGAGGTGCTGATTTCTATTTTATACAATTTTTCTGAAGCCTACTTTGACTTGACTGGAAATCGACTTACTTAGCTTACTTCCCAGCATATTTAGTTTATTTAATATTTGAAATACGCAGATAAAAAGTACAAATTACTTCAATATTAGTACAAGAAAAAGTCGATCAATCACACATTTCAAAGAAACGCAGTTCAACAACGAATAGGAGTACCAATTTTTTTCTATATTTTCTAACAAAAATAGGTCGGTGTAAAGCTATCAATTGTTAGTAGAAACTGACAAATGTTTCAGGCAAGCGGGGTGTCTTCAAGATATATGGCGCAGGGACCCACTGAAATGTGATAGCGTCTTAATAAGGTTTTGCAGCCGATAGATTGCTCCCCATAACACCTTTTTCAGGTGCTTAAGTAGTGTTTCAAGAAATGACTGGATATCTATTTTATATTGATTATTATTATGATTGATTTTTGAAGATGAAGCCGGCGTTTTACAGACTTGTACGTTGTTAGACAAGGCAGAATATAGCATATGTGAAGTAACCCAGTCTTTCATGAGCATATTTTAGTTTAATATCCAAGCCCATAATTGTTTGATTAACTCTTAACTATATATTTTACCTTTATTATATACTAGCTGTTGCCAGCGACTTCGTTGTATTGTTTATAATTTTCATTTTTCTGTATTAACGACTAACTCCGGTCTAGGATCGTGATCTAGCTTTACGAAAAGTATGAAATTTTTTTACTAATGTTAAATCAGGTAAATATGTACTTCCATTCAACGTTTTGATTCATTCGCCACTCCATTGGCAACTCGTCAATTGTAATCGTGATAATTGAATAAATTGTTCAATAAATCGACTCAAAGCCAACGGCTTTACCAAAGGGACATTGGAACTCATTCCTAGTTACACAAATAATAGTAAAATAACCCTTTTTACTAACAGAATAAAGGCTATTTCGTATCCACGGGTAGCTTAATTTATGGTGTTAAGTTGAAATGGAATGAAGTATAAATTCACATAACGGCTTCTTCTTGAAGGAAGATCAGATTAATTGATTCAGCCAGGATTGGGATGTAATTGCGGGTGCTTAAATATTCGCTGGTGACTCGTTCAATTGCTCCCATCGGAGAAGAG
>JAPWLS010001583.1:0-54048 GCA_028551675.1 Tineola bisselliella | reverse complement strand
GGGAATGATAGTGAGGGAATGATAAAATCAAACGTAACCTACAAAAACTGGTCAAACATAACCTCAAATCAAATTCAAATTCGAGGCAAGATTTTTATTCCTCAAAACACGTAAAACATCATAATGATTATTATAAATAAAATAATTACCTTATATTTAAATAGTGTGAGGGAATGAGATATAAAAATGTAACATTTAAATATTTAATAAAAAACCATTTGACAACATCACATCTCTTCGCGCCTTGCAACAATAATAGTATGGCTTCATTAACAATGCTGCCAACTGCAAAAAATTTATAAGCGCGGCAACCTACGATCCGATTTAAAAGTACAATCTAGGTTTTAGTAAAAAGTGAGGGAATGATTCTTTTTTTTGGGACCCAGATAAATATTAAATTTCCCAATGATTTCTTACTCGGTACCTAATGAAAAACGTATGTACTATTAAATGCACTATTTTTAATATAATTACTGATCAAAACTAGTCAAATTCATAGAACACAATAAATTAATGATATAATATTATTTAAATGTTGAGTTTGGGACACGATGAGGGAATGATATTTGACGTATTCGGTTACCTGCCATTTATGATTGTGAGATTGAAACACTTAAATGAAGTGTGGCTCGAGCAGCTTTAGTAGTATAGTTTTCGTGAAAAAATACAAAGTCTACAATACAACGTTAATAATATATAAAACTGAGCATGGACACGATTTTCGCAAATTTCTGAGAACTAGTCATATATAATTTGAGTTATAATAAACAAAAAGTCATAGATGCAGATATTCAAAGTCGCTTTTGTAAAAATTAAAAACTCTAACATATGTTAAATGTCATAAGTAAGTGAAAATAAGAAGAACTGAGTGTTATTTCTCTCTTTCTATACTTATCATTATTCTGCGACTTTACATCGCGCGTTTTAGGTACGCACTGAATGCATTATATGTAGCCTGGCAATTAAAATAATTACTGATTATATTAACAGGTAGGCACTATAGATTGATTCGTATTGGCAGAATTTTATAGGTCATTTCGAACAGTTAAATGAGTGCATTAGAATTGTTAATAATTTAGTTCTAAAACTATTGTGTATAAAAAATTAAAACTATAAAATAACCATGACGATATTAAAATGTATTAATTTAAAGTTTTATTTTGGCAGCTAAAGTTTTTTGTTTTTTGTAATATATTTTAAGATTGCATTTAAGTAAAAATTAATCTATCAACTCTCAGATTTATAGTATAAAGTAAGAAATGTAATAAAAATGAAGTTTGTTAATTCCTAAGCATAGTATCATATTATTATTAGGTCGTTGTTAAATTATACTCAAATAGTAATTATTCAAAAAAATTACTAAATTTTGTTGTTATGTATTAATTTAAGTTCCAACATAATCCAATATTTTTAAGCAATAATGACAAACAATTTATTATTTTTATAAAGGATGTAATTTTTTATATGTTGTTTTCTTTTTAATAATATTTGTTTACCCTACCTACCCATAGAATGCGTTCTTACTTGCAACTTCCCAACTCATTTCTGTCATCGGTCACGTGCTTATAACACTGTAACGCCATCGAAGACAGATGAAGCCAACTAAGATCGAATAATACCTAAGTCTAGAAGACATAAATCCGTCTACAACAATACTAAAATAAAGTCTTAAATTAATTAATTCACGTTCGTTAATAACTTCGGAAATCGTAAACACAATCAATATATTTTTAGTTCTATGTACTTATTTTTAATTACTTTCTAAACCAAAGTTGATTTGATATCATATATAAATTGTTTTTCATTGTATCTCATATTGATAAAATTAATAGTTTTATGAGAGAGTCAAGGAAAAGTAATTTTCTTAATAGACGCAGTACGACGACATAGTGCCATCGGCCGCTATTCAGGAAATGGGGCGCTCGAGTTAAGTCCACAAGTTTTCCTTCACTTTGAGCCTTATCCTAGCAAAACAATATTGGTTTTTGGATGGAAAACTATTGACAAACAGAAGTTTCTTTTACGCAGTTGTGAATAAAGGCGCTTATTTTTCAGACCGAATAAAATTCTTCAACCGAATTCTCTCGAGGGTCCAATTAAATACTTCTTTTACCATATAATTTTAATAAATATCAGATAACAGACGCAAAAGAGTTCCAACGTAACATCCGTCCGTTGCAAAGTAATTAACTTTTAAGTCTTTTCGTAACTTTACACTTATTACAAAAAATCTAATTAGATTTTTGCGTTTGTAATAAGAAATAAAAAAATTTCGATAATCACTTTTATTTCTACATTATTTGATTTGAAGTAAAATATCTTCATGTTATAATAAAAACGTAAGTATTGTAGATTACATCGGGTCGCAACAGTACGGTCATTTTCATGAATGAGTTTATATGAAATTTTCGAAATGGCAAAATTGTCCAGTTCGGCGCCCCGAAGATTACCAATTGACAATTATTGACGGTGTACCCAATTAATCGTTTATTAAACTGATTAAAACGATTGTCAATCGATTGACTATAAACGATGAATTGGCTACGTCAATACGGTTATCAAGTAACAATTGAGATTGATTGTATCCGGACATACTACATTGGACAACGTCGAGAAGAGGGTGTGAAATAAAGCGACTCTTCTCACACTATTTGCAATGGCAATGCTTAATAAACTGATTTTCATTTGGCCTTGTGAAGAATAGCGTCGAAAGTATGTTACTACAAAAACGCGAGGTTTAAAATACTATTTTGAAATATCTGGGATCCTTGCGTAGAATTATTTATATTGCTTATTCATTTTTAAAGGCGTTTTCCTTTATACCCTTTTAACGAATTTTTATTAACGCAGTCAAATTGAAGCGTGCAACAAATGTATATTACATTATTTTTTATGGAATCTAATTTTCAGTAAATTCGGATCACTAATGCTAAGGAATAACGCCTTAATGTTGCTTGAAGAGATTTAACTTAAGTCCTTATTAACGGCGGCTTAAATTGATTGAAAATTTTAAAATGCTTTTAAGAAATATTAGATTTCTTATTCTTAATTGGTTTATATTTAATAACATAATAATTTTATGTATAGTGTATAATAATAACCCATAAATTACATATAAAATGTATAAAGTCGTTATGCGTGCCGCCCGTGTTGTCATATTGGCTTTCGCACAGATTTCGTTTAATATCTCTTCTCTATATAATTCTATATATATATTAGAATAAAATATATTTGGCTTTTCTAACGTTTACTTCAACATATTATAAATTATTTACAACTATAGGTATACAAATGTGAAACTAACTCTATTGTGACTTATATTAGGTAGTGGCTTACTGTAATCATTTCCACCCCATTTTCATTTCGGTCAGTGTAATTTTATGTGCTAGGCGATGTGCTGGGATTCTTTTATCAGAATGGTCCAGGCCAAGAAAATACCGACTCATTTCAAAAATAAAACACGGTCTGTTCGCTATTTCAAAATGTATTTAAGCTGCAACGACGAAAGGATAATACAAAATCCAATTATGGATAGTGAACATGCAAGCAGATGTGTTTTAGTGAATTCTGGCTTTTATTATGGCTACATTGTCTCATTTATTTTATAAAGTGCACACGACGTGGGAATTTGTGATTTATTAAGTAGAAATGTGTTACAAGCAAATCATTGTTATATTTTATCTCTAGCTAATGTTAAGTTAGAGTACAGTTCGAGTAAGGACAACTACTACTGCAGAGAAATGTCGACAGGCAGCGGTCGTTTCCACTATACTGGCCAGTTGTGTTCGTCGGATTGCTCCAGATGACCTTCACTTCACTTAATGTGGTGGTACTAATACAGGACGGCAGACCGATGAAAACCATCATCAGAATTAAGATTTCGATTTTATTCTCGTAAATATAATCTAATTGGATAATAACTTCTTAGAATGTATGTAGAAAATGAGCAACTTGTAAATGCTGAGAAATGTACTATTTCTAGAAAATAAAATGACGTAGTACGTTCAAAAAGAATCTTTTCTTATTCTCTTCATTAGATAAATGTGTGCATTAGTAAAGATGCATTCATTACTTACATTCTGTACTGACACATATACGTAATTGTACTATTTTCAATCCGATGTTTCGAATGCTTTACAGACTGGGCTAAATCGAATTAAAAATAGTCGAAATAGTAAGCCGCAAAAAGTTAAAAAAATACACTAATTATTTTTAGATAATCAAATATTAGTGAATATTAATTCCGCTTCCTTAGAAAGACGATGTAATTAATAAGACGATCCCTTGATAAGTCAAATGTTTTATTAAATAAAGACATTCTGTTATAAAAATATCTCATAGGTTTTAAAAACAACTTGTTTAAATATTTATATATAGATGTTATTGAACTTTAGTATAAACAGTTTAATAATAGTTCTTTTTACTTATTTAATTAAAAATATTTTACAAGTTGTTTCAATGAAGCCAAAGGGATCATTACCCACGCACCCTAATATTTTTTCTAATTCCAGTGTAATATTTTTACACCCATGCTAGTACTTGTTTCATAGAATTTGGGAGATTTGACAGAGTTTCTCAGTTATATATTTTTCACACTCCGTCTCATCTTCACAATGTGATATTTAATCTACTCGTTCCGTCTTACTTTAAAAATCGTTTCCAGTTTCTTTCCTTAACTCACGCCTGGATTTCTCGCTCCGCCTTTAATCTCATCCTTAGTATTTATTCCATTGCATGCTTCTGCCGTTTATTCTAAATCTGCGCATCTTCTTAAAAACTTTAAAATAATACTTCTGTATCGTTCTTAATTGTAACACACTAACGGAAACAAACTTCAACGTCAAGTTTTTGTATCTCCTTCTATTCTTCTCTGTACTATTATTTATCTTAAAGTTAGTTGCCTGGAAGATATAGCATTTTTGCGGTATGGCTGTCATATCACCCTTTTCTTTTACCATTAAGAATAAATAAATATATTACTATTTAAATTAATACCTTGTGTTTAAAATAAAAAATTTAGAAACTTAAGGTATTTGAATGTTTACTTTTGTGAATAAATGTTGTTTAAAATATTAGTGTGATGAATTTTTGAATGTATCTTTGCCAGTAGACGGTGATTGCGCATACTGAACGTAACCTCGCTATCTTGCGCGCGGCTTTCATGTGTAGTACATTCTGTGTGTATCAATTTATTTTCATTATATATTACTAATGATGTTGACATAAGTTATACTTAATTGGAGGTGAGTAAATTTTTTTTTTGTATTTTATTTTTACGTTAAAAAAATAAATAATAGTTGAAAATTTGCTAAATAAATACCTATATTATAAATTTTAATAAAACCTGTGGTCTAATTTATTTTTAATTTATAATTAAATTACCTATTAAAAGGTTAGTTAAAGATCACTTTAGCATGGTTAAATTAAATCAATTAATATAACTCACAAATTATATTAACAGTACCGGTCGTCAATATAAGAAACTTAAATTTTGATGGAGTTAAATTTATTTTTTATGCGAAAGATTAATGAAGTTTTTCTTATAATTTGATTAGGAACTTTTTAGACAATATTTAGTCATTAGTTATAATGTTGTTTTATCAAAGTTTTAAAATAAATACGTTAAATAAAATATACACACTAGAGAGAATACCAAACAGGCAAATATTTTTTGAATGTTCACAAATATTTTTTTTTAATTTTATTTGCCTACTTCGTAAGATCTAGTATGTACTATTCTTTCTAGGCAAGTTTATATATTAATCTAAGAAACAACTGGTATATTGTCTAGTAAAACTGGTATATCATCTTCTCTATTATATTTAGCGCATTGAATAGATATCTATTAAATTATATTATATACCTACAAATATCGATATTTCGTAGTTCTACACGTTTTGTACCTGTACAAGGTTAATTGCTATTCACTAGAAAAATGTGAGATTGAAATGTCAAAAAACTCACATAGGAACATTTGCTAATGAGATTGTGTCATACTATTAGATCATGCGAAAACCATTAAACTGTAATCACTTATATAAATTTGAATGACTTAGAGAAACGCTTGAATTAATTTATGTGGGCAATTAATTAAAGTATAGGCAAAGTTTGTATCAATCTATTATTCGTAGAAGCAACTTGTGATGACATTTATGTTGAAAAATTCTTTATAATAAAAATAAGAAGTGGGAAGACTCGAAGATCACTTATATATATAAAGATTTTTTTATCTTTATAGACCGACCACTTTGCATATCTTCTGTTTGAAATTTATGCGTGTTTGTGTTAAAATACATTTATCTAGAGTTAATGTTGAAATCGTAACGATACAAAAATAACAAAACTAATTTATTAGAGAAAGTTAATGTAAAATTTTATAACACATGTAGATATTAAACTACGGTTTATTTGTCATATTATATTATAAATAGACAAAGCTTCATATACCTATAAGATATTAATTATTGTGACACTTTTAAATTCATATACCTATAATTAATCTATTTATATGTCTGCTAAATATAGTAAAAAAAGTAATTCGGTGTACTTAATTTGTATTGACTTAGATTCTTGTCCGTGAGAGTACAATTTTTGATTTCATGTTTCTGGCATTGAGCAACCATGCGTAGGTCAATGTGTGGTCGGTGATGCGTATAGTAGTTCACAGGCAGGATTACGTTTCCGGCAAGTGTTCGGGATTTATGACTATTTGCTTAAATTGGTACTCCACCTATAACTGTGTGCCCATGTTACTACAGTTGTCTTTTATAAGGTTATCGGAATCTGGGTTACTATACTCCTTTGTTTCGCTATAAACGGGTGAATTGTAAATAGGCGGTTGTGTGTGTTAAATGGGTTGTTTAGCATTTAATAATTTAATAAAAAATATAGATATTTTAATTGGAAAACATTCTATAAAATTAACAAAACTTCATAACATAGCGATAGAAAAGAGAACACGTTCACATTCTCTTCACAAGTTGGTTTACATTACGTTTTTTAACCATGAATCATTACTGTAAAGAAATATAAATGCCCGATGATAGACGCTGAACTCTAATGTTATTGTAACCGCAATAAATTACCTATTTCGCAAATTTCATGGAGTTTTTCACATACTTTGTTTTAATATAAATTTTAGTTAATGTTTTGTTGTTTAATCACTAAATCTAAACTGTTCCTTATGAGTGATTTTAATCAGACTCGGTGTTTGCTGAGACATCTAGTCTTAAACGCGTACAATTTAATAGAAAAAATACGTATTGATCACATTGAAAATGCATACCCATAGGCAGATAAGCTTTGACTGCGTTTTATCCGCATACATTTTCTAGTTAATAAAATGTGGTGAATGTTAGACGTATGCAGAAAATATCCGTATGCGGATTTTCGGCCGCACAGTTTCATTTGTTTTCATCTAAAGTTAGCGATTAACGAAAATGTATTATTTGAAATATTTCTTTTTTGTATCTATTTTAGTAGCACTGAAACAAACATGAATAAAAATAATTTGTAAATAGCAACTAACTTATAACCTCTAATATCTATACCGTTAATTACATATAGAGCGCATGGGGCGGTGTAATCCAGTCAAAGTAAAACTTGGTACAAATATGTATCTATGTATTTTACTAACATTAACAATGTCCATTAAAAAGCAATTTACAGTTAATATCTGCATAATATCAGAATAAATCTAAAGGTATTAAACTTTTCCTTTTAATTCACAAATATAAGAATTGAGATTATTGCATTTGTCATACTGGATAGTGGGCCTTTTGGTCATCTGAGCATTACCAGACCGCACAATCTCATTTTGTTGGGTCGTATATGTATATAAACAAGAAACCGCCTTTATGGCTTACTTTCATTGGCCATTACCTCAAGTATTATCCCACATGTGAATAGTCCCGACGACTTATAAGGCCGATAACCCATATATGTGAATACATACATTTTTTGTATAAGTACCTAATAATTTTTTTTTATCAATATTAGTAAGAATCGTAAGGTTTCCGTTCCTAATAATCTTACTCGGCTTTTCTAAGTAAAAGAAAAGTGCTTTAAAATTAATTTTCTACGCGTCCTTTTAGGTGTCGACATAAATTTGGATTGAAGGAGGCTGTTTTCCAAGATTGTATTTTTCTTTCTTTAATTAATAGATTTTTATGGTTCATTAAGGACTTAATTTTTGCTGTATAATGATTTCATTTAAAGAAAAATCATGTAAAATTATTTTCTTTTCGTCACAATTTTGTATAATTAATTACTTTTTAGTAATTACAAGTTCTGTTAATTAATTTTATTGAAATATTTAAATTATTTTAACTATCAAATGCTGCTTCTAGATGTTTTCCACTCCCCAAGACACAGGTTGTCCTGGTTTGGAGAGCAGAGTTTTGTTACTACTGAATAAATATAATATATTTTCATTTATTTTATTCATCATTATTATTTAGCTGACATTAGATTATGATTCTACTGAGATTCGACTGAACAGTATTTTGCGATTATTAAACGTAATTTTACTGATTGTAGTTAATTATTTTTAATAATGACTGGAATAAAAATCGTTAGTAACATTTATAACTATAATAATACGTCATTTAAGTTATTCAATATTCAATTTATAAGAACCAAATTCGTAGCATTTATTTATGTAAATAATAAACGGCGTGTCGCAACATGTCCAGACATCTGTCAACAATCAACAAGCAATTGTAAATTTTACGTAAAAGGCATTGGACATGCAATAGTTAGCTGAATAACGGTAACAATGATTCAACTGTACACATATCTGTACACTAATTACATTGTTCTTGAGTTATTGTCTAAAATAAACCGTTGTCTGATGGCCGTTGATATAATAATATAAATAATAGTCATCTTGTTTATTATAATTAGAAATTATAACAGGTATTCGTTTAGTAAGTATAGTATCGTTGCACAAAGTCTGGGCTTTGTTTTAACGGAGGTGAAATATTATCCCAGTATTCTATGCAAAAGTATTTCCTATTATACTATAAATATGATAATATTTTTAAAATAGGTATTAGATTCGGGTCTGGGTGATATATGTTTGCGTTGTCCTTGTCCTGGGATTATTGGGATTGGGAGCATTGTATAGGATGTCTCAAAAGAAAGTTTATAGTTTGCAAGTCAAAGCTAAACAAGTATAAACTTTATTTTGAACCACCCTATATATGAATTTGCTTATGTATTTATTAAATATTATGTACTCATAGCTGTCAAAGTGAAATATTTTAAGTGTTTTTGCTTTAAAGATAAACATATTTTGAAATATTTAATTTATCAGGCTAAGGCTACGTTCACACTTGTCAACTGTCGGGTTCTTGTCGGGTATTTAAAAATTAAAATCCGGACTCAACATCCGACAAGTGTGAACGTAGCCTTACTGTCGCAATTATTATGATTATTGTGATTGGATATTTCGATAGCTTTACAGCCATTTGAAACATCGCGTCTTGTTGAATTAAAATAATCAAAGTAGACATGATAGTAAACCACATTTTTTGGGTTTATTTGATAATTTTTACTAAAACCGAAGCCTGAACTTTGTGTAATTGTACTATATCTATAGGTATTTATAACGTCAACTGTTTACAATTTTAAATTAGACAATGATTAATTTGAAAGTTCTACTTTGTAGTTCGGGTATAATAATGAAAGATGAACTGTGAATAACATTAACAAAATCTAATTTAACAGATGTTTGATAAGGGAGAAGAATACCGTGGGTGTTGTAAGGAACATGAAGTGGCTGCGGACTATCATACTCCCTTTTGTTACCTTACTATTAGACACAGAAAGCTATCAAGTAAGTGGAATAATGCCTGATTCCTAACAATTCTTTGTCTGTTTGAATAGCCCTTATTAAAGCTCAAATTTCGGCTTTTACGATTGTCTTTTATGGAAGTAAAGCCGTGTTTTCAAGAGCGAATTTTCTACATTAGATAAAAATTATAGTAGATGAAAATGTAGGTAAGTTATACATATATGCACTTGGCGTTTTTATGTAATATTATCCAATGTAAATATTTTAATGCAATAAATGTAAAATACAACCTAAAACTGTCTTTAGATTAATAAAAATGTGAGAAAATTTTTGGAACTTTTAGTTTTTAAGATTTTTGCTATCTGAGATTCTCTTTTATCTTTTTTAAATACGCAATATTTATGAATATTAATTATGTCTGATCTTATTAAATAATATAAATTGAAAAAAAAAAAATCATAATTTTCTATTTAAAATAAAAAATTAAATCAATTTAGCAGTTTTGATTTAATTAAAATATGCGGTAAGATTTTGTCAACGTAGTCCCAACGAGAAACGTCGTTTGTCTCAGTTGTCATTTTTTGATGAGGGTGCATTGTTGTGCGGATTTGACAGTCGAAGCAAACAGTGTCCAACGTTCGTGAGGATTTAGTTTGTGTATGATTGAGTCTCAGGTGTTAGATAGTCCCCGTTCTTTATTCAAATTGAGATATTTTAAATTTCAATGGCTTCGCATATAATTATTGGCATTAGTCGCCTTTCTTCAGCGAAATTGTATTTACATAGCTAATGAGGATTCTTTTAGGGCTTTCCATTTATCTGACTTTTAAGATAATCGGAATATAAACAACTAACATCTAAAAAAAACTATATTCAAAATAATAATAATATAAAATGATAAAATCGTTTTTTTCAATATTTCTAATTGTCGATTACACAGCATTGTATCTTATTTCAATGAGAAATATTTTTGGCTATCTGCCAAATTGAAATCTATCGGTTGTAGAATTGAATGCATCTATTGTATGACTACTAAATGGATGTCCTATTTTACGAATTGCAATAGTCGTTCAATGCAATGCGTTTCAAGTGATTACATGTAAGCCATTGCAAAGTTTATAAAGCACTATTATACGATTTGCCTATTCATTGCTGCATAACTACTGATACTGGTATAGTTTTTAAATTACTCTGAAAATTATTTAATAAATAGAATGAAAAATAATTACGTCTGTTATTCATCGCCTTCTTTTCCAAAATTGTAATAGTTTTAAAAATTAGTTAATATTATGAATTATTAAAAAATAACTCCCGATGTTAAAATGCGTTTGCGGTTTATGAGGGGAGACAATGAAGTAATGGCTTGTAGCTACAATGACATAATTTACTTTTAGTAATTTAAATTTAAAAAGAAACCTAACATTCACTTGTTAATTTGGCAATTTTCAGCTCGAAATGCACAGTGATGTTAAGAGGTATAATAATGAGGGCTCATTACGTCATCAGACAGCCTCGCGATCTATTTTGAACACTGAAAAAGGTAACGAACGGCTTTTAACAATACTATCTTGTTTCTAATTTATTAAAGGTAATTGTTCACAGGCGTGTTATGTTATAGCACTTCTATTCGGGCTGGTGTTCTTAGTCTATGTTCTGCTGATATGGAGGCGTGAAGATGCTTTCATGATCAGTGGGTTTTACAAGAACGACTCGATAACGAAGTATCGATTACCATTTTATTTGAGACTAATGTCAATAGAATTAATTTTAATGCCTTAAGTTTGTAGAGATAATTTAACTATTTAATTATTTTAAAAGATTTTATGTATGATTATTTTTATAAAAATGAAATAAACGCTATATAATGTAGAAGGCGTAAAAATAAGTGTAATGGATTTTAAAATTTTGTTTAATTGCTTGTTTTTTTTTTTAGAAATTGATAAAAACTAGGGATCAAATTACATAACAAATTCCATCCAATTTGTTTGCGTAAATCTTTGTGCTAAATAACATCTCTTCCGAAAATAATGTCTACATTGTAAACGCTGAGATCGTTTGTCATAAAAGTCAACAATAAGTGAATTGACAAAAAAGTTAAATAAATCAATGTTATTTATCATTCGAAACAATTAACATTTAATGAATAAATGTTTTATTGGTACATTTGATTGACAGAAACATATAATTGGTTCTTTATAAAGATGTTTGAAGAAAACGTGGAATAATAAAGATTTTGTTTCGATTTAAAATAATTCCAAGCTATCTACTTTTAATCACGTTAAGCTATTATTTTGGTTATAGTTCAAAACCGAAATGTTGACCTTGAAACTCACCGAAACCGAAACTCTGAATCAAATACAATGTAGGCATAATATAATTCATATTTTATGTAATATGCTTTATGTGTTTAAGTTTACGTTTGGGGAGCATGGAGTGAATGTCGTGACAGACACAAAACCAGACGCAGACATTGTTTACAACCACTAGTATGCGGGCGTACGCTTACTGTTCAAGTTTCTAGGTACGTAGAATGAAAGCTTGAAATATACTAGATACTACTAATCACGTATGGAAATCATCAAACACTACCAAAATAGAAGCTTACAATAAAAATGTAAATTTGTATTTTAAAGTCTTTTTAGTTCCTTTTCGTACTCCACCGGCTAAGTATTTGCCATTCCGGGTAACCCATTTGCATAGGATCACATTTGGAGAGATTTATGTTAGACTTCGTAATGAAATATTTTATTAACTTTCCCTTTTTATTGAAATAATTTTATAGCGTATTCTTTTACTGAATATTACTTTGAAGTATAGTTTGTATAACTCGAAAAGCTATGTTGTTAAACAAAATAAATATTTGCATGAAAGTACCATCATTTCACGTCTAAGTTATGTTAGTACGTGTAAACAGTTTATTTAGGCAAACATAATTAAAATAAATAAGATGAAATTTCAGATGTTTTGAGAACTCAATACGTGGTTTCAATTCCACTTCAAGAAATAATATAACACCAAATAATTCAACATTCAACGTTAACAACAGCAAAGACACTTCGGCAAGTATATATTTTCTAATAAAAAATGTATTTTTAAAATTTAGTATTAGGCTACATCGGCGTTCGATAAGCGATGCGATTGGAAGAGCAATTTCTAGTGGCTAAAATTCTAAAAGACAATCCGACGATATCATTCGTGCATTAATTTATGTAATTGTTATTTATAACCATCGATATATATCTTTCTATTTTTATAAAGAATACGAAAACAATATAATTCGCTGATCATATTTAATGAATTGTGTATGTATAAATATAACAAATTATTTAGGTGTAATTCCGCATATATTTATAAAATTTCATGTAGGTAGGTATACATTTACCGCGTTTATCAAAAACCCTTTGTTTTATCAAAAACAAAGCACTAGATGGTTTAAGGAAAATTACTTAAAACGTTGTATTCTTGTCGTGAACCTATGTCTGCCACGCCCACCACTATGCTGCTCATATACCCACACACGTTTTATGTTAAACATTGGGAGATATTCAATTTATTGAAAATGCCACCCGGTGCACTCTCGTCATGTGCTTTCATCGTCTTCAAAAAGAAATCACATCATGACGGTCCAGTTTAAAGTTTAAAATTATTTGCTTAATTTTAAAATTTACAAGTTTAATAGCCATTACACGTTGATGTACTCTTATGAGACTGTACTGAATAATAAACTATTTTACTAAAAATAACTGTAGAAGATAACTAAAGACCAAGTAAAGATAAGCCAGCTGCATGGGCATTTAAAACAAATAAAAGAACGCGTTAATGGAGCCCTCAGTCTAAAAAAACCAAAAATATTATTCCTATAATATAAGGTGACAGAGGTCACTCAGCTGTCTATAAAATTACATGTAACTCAAATAAAAATGTGACCCAAATAAATCTTTTATATCAATCACCTATTCATTTGGATTTTAGTAAAAACAAGAAATATCAAATGATTGAAAGGAATTGTTTTAATTTTTCTAATTAATTTTTTTTCTAAATAGATTCCTCTATTATTGATCTTCACCAATTCTTTTTTGTTTGATTTATTTCCCATAAGATTAAATACAAAAGTTAAATACGGATAAAGGCAGAGTTATTTAAAGTTCTACTTGAAAATGTTTGTTATAATAATAAATTTCGAAGGTGAACTCTTACTTGTTAAATCCATTATAAATCCATAATATTTTAATGAGATTATTTTGGGTAAAACGAAGGGATTAATATTATAAAATGTCCAAACATTAAGGGGAATTCCTTTATTGTATAAAATACTTAATGTTTGAGGTTGTCTTCGTTACCGGGTCTTGAATATAATGTTTTAAGGACCTCTGCTAATTGGTACAATTGACAAATATTATCAAGGATTTTAATTAAAAGCTAACTTAAATAAGAGTTAAATTTAATGATTTATTATCGATTATTTACATCGTAAAAACAGAAAATTTATGGAAACCCAGTGTTCTATCTCTTGATGTTGAAAATTTCAGTTATGGCCACTAAAGTCGTTAAATAGTAATAAATAGTCGGAAGGCATCGAGTTCTTTATAAATTTTACGACTCGTAACTTTATGAAGTATTTTTTTGTTTTGTTATTTTAGAAGAAAAAGTTTCTAACAATAATTTAAATTTAGTAAGGTTGAGGAGTAGTAGTCTACCGTCCCGAGGATCGAGATCAAGTATTGCCACTTTTCAGTTAAGTGATACAGTTTTTGGTTTCGAGGTCAACTTTGAAGAAGCGACGTATAACTAAGCTAAGCGGTATAGCTAGAGCAACTGTTACTCTGGTAGCATTTGTGATCGTTATGGACCGCATTCTAGGTTAAGATCAAGCAGGATCGGTGTAAGGGGAAAAGATTGATTCCATGTTTATAAATAAAAATATAAATTAATTATCTTAAACAAAAAATAAATACTTTTTTATCTTATAGTTACTAATGCGAAAACAAATAGTTCAGGGGAATGGCATGAGATCTCCCTTGAGAGGTTTTTCTGCTTGGTCGGAATGGAGTCCCTGCTCCAGGAAATGTACTACGGTAAGGAAAAGGTTTGTAAATGCGTTTATGATTAGAGTATTGACACCATTTTACATTAATGGAAACTGGCTTACTTTGTTTTGTTTACCTACATTGGGTGAAAATGACACGGAGAATTATGTCTCTGAACTATGCTATAAGGCCAGGCGTTTAGAGCTGTTAAGATTAATGGTTTTCAACGTTATCTTACCTGTTCTCTAGTTCATTATCAGACGAGGTGGATCACTACTACACTACTATTATTTAAAAAATCTGGATAAAGTATAGCATAAAATATACTTTTAGACAGTGTCGGCGGTCATCTCTATGTGGCAATCGTGTCTTGCGACAATCAGCATATTGTTATTTAGATGGAAGTTACTGTCATCAATGGATTCGTAACAAAATGCAAAGGCAATATGAACCAGGTGAATATTTCTGTGTTGAATACTTAATGCTCAAATAACGCTTTAAATAACAAGCCCTATAAGTGTTGGGACTTTTGTGCGATCACTAGATTCAACCGCAAAATATTTGAATTCAAGCTTGTTGTTAACTGTTTCTTTTTTGTATTTAATTATTATTTTTATTGTTTTTGTTCTATAGTAATTTAATATTTTAGATCCTATAGTTTTTTTATATCTTTATTTTATTGTTATGCCCAAGCTTTATTTCAGTTCTGAGGTCCATGCGAATGATGCAAATACAAAATCTAGCTTATTCTCTAGCTCTATCAAAAAATTTACGACTTTACATCTAATTTCGCGTCAATGGCCCCAGTTAATTGAACTCCAGATTACCGTAATTTTTATACATTATAAAAGTATTAAAAACAGTAAATTTTTTGTACGTATAGTCACGTCACGCTTTTCACATTAAGCTCTTGGCGAAAATACATTTTAGCTTATTCAATTTGGTAAGGCGGAAGAAGGGAAAATTACATTTCACTTAGGTATACGCCGTTTCTTTAAATATTATTTTATTTAGGATTTTCTTCATTTCTTGGAATGTGATTATTTTGTAATACTAGTAGGCTCGTATATTAATTATATCTAAATATTGAACTATAAAATGGTAGTCCAATGTCAGAGCAAATAGGCTGTTCAAAATGGTCAGAACATTTGAGAATATAAATTTTACCTCACTGAGATAAAATTTTAAGAGTTGTCCAATTGTGTTCATTCTGAAGCAAATTATTGTTATTGATATAGTTTTTTTTAGTTATTTAGATAATTCTGAAGACGGCAGTTTTCTATGCTAATTTTTTTACGTAAAACTAAGTCGTCCGTCTGCCTTTCTATGCACATTAACCAAAAGTAGATAAGGAATCTCATTAGGTTTTCATCAATAGATAGATTGATTCACGAGAAAAGTTTATGTAAAATTTATGAAGATTTTATGTAAATTGGCGTAACTATGAAAGATAACTAAAAGATGTTCGTTACCAAGGTATTTAACGTTTTCAAAGCAAGAAAATTGAATTGGAATGATGAAAGTTAGTTTTTTAATTTGTATATTTGTGTACAATATTACGAGTTGACTACAGGTAAAATATATATTTAAAAAAACTCCGTCGAATAATTTTAAAAAGTTTATTTGAGAGTCGGTTTTCTAGAACTTATAACTGATATTACTCATATTTTATTATAATAAAATCTAAAGTTTCATTCCGAGATTACTCAATTTTTTTTGCAGAATATAACATTGTGGAGTACATGCCAACTTCAGCACCAGCAATTCATACAGAAGATCCTACTCCGAATATTGAACTAAAATGTGGAATTTTGGGTCGTATAAAAGGGTCGGCTGCAACAAAAATGCGTGCACGTTTGAAACAAATGCTGCGTATCATAGGAGGTCGGCCTACTCCCGCAGGAAAATGGCCCTGGCAGGTCGCTGTCCTAAATCGTCATAAGGTAGTACCTACTTTTATCAGATAAAACAGTATTTTTTTAAAGCGCTCATAATAGACAGTTACGTCCATAATGAAATAAATGTCGGTTCATCAGATCACGGTCACATGTCGGAATGTTATAAATAAGTAAAAACAATATTTATAGGAAGCATTTTGTGGTGGAACTTTAGTGTCGCTTCGATGGGTGATCACAGCTGCTCATTGTGTTCGAAGACGTTTATATGTCCGTTTAGGAGAACATGATCTTTTGTTACGTGACAGCGGCGAGGTCGAGATGAGAGTTGCAGAAGCTATAGTACACCCGAGTTATGATCCCGACACTGTGATTAATGACGTCGCGATGTTAAGGTACTTGACTTTATTAACTACTACAACTAGAATGAATTTTTTTTCTCGTTTGAAAAATATTTAGTTGAACAACTTTTATCTTTAGTTTTCTTCGCCATTTACTAGGTCTTTTTAGAAACGTATTGTACTCGAATAGATAACTGTATTATATTTACGTAAATTGGTTAGACGTGATTGGGAGACAAAAGTCTAAATATTCTAACATTCCGAAGTTTGTTTAATGTTAATATTAGGTGTATGAAATACCGAATACCTCTCTCTCTCACCAACAATATTATATGTCTTACAATTCGCCGGAGGAATACACTGGAATAGAGCTAATAATTGTACTGATTTATCGTACGCTGACTATCTTTGGATTTCGACTTTGACTTCCCTGACTCTATCCGGTCGTGGGGCTATAATAAAAATAGGTTTCATATACTAAACAAATAAATTAATTTATTTCTAATTGGCAATTGTTAAAATTTCACGGGTTCAATACCTTGTTAACTAAGTTCACGAATAAAAATAAAATTAATGATAATGTAAGCAGAGTCCACTTGAGCGATTTTATTCGCTTTGAATGAGTAATATTTCTTGAATAACGTGATCATTGGTCTTAAAATTGGAACTCTGTTTTGTAGCTTCAATGTCCACGCAAACTGTTTCAATTAACATTTCAATTACGTTATAATTAAATAGAAAGAGGCTTTAATGTTATTTCGGTTTTATGTAAATCTCATTTACTAAATGAAGACATTTTTGGTAAAGCTTAGCTAGGGATTGTAGCACTTGGCTGATTTTATTGCAATATTATTCAAAGTTTATTACTATGGTGTATATTTTATACACATTATATTTTTAAGACATAATTGATATCTTAATCAGCTCAAGTTTTAAATTATATTGTTGGTTCACAAATAAAATTCACGTATTTATTACGTATTCAATTATTTTTAAAAATCTGCTATTTCTTTAGACAAATATCTAACATCGACTTTAAACATATGTAGGTATTTAGATACGTATTGCACCAAGACCGGATCCATATTGTAACATGTACATCGCTCACAATGCAGTAACTTGTTTATTTGAATTGAAAATTAATTGATTCCTATCGTAATTAATTTTTATTGTAGACTTACATAAAACAGCAATCTTAAATTTTTTAAGGTTACCAATGTCAGCTAGACCGGAATTTGGGCACGGTATTGCATGTTTACCGCGTCCATCACAAACGTTGCCCACAAATGCCAACTGTGTAATATTGGGTTGGGGCAAGAAAAGAGCAGCGGATGTGCATGGCTCAAGGATATTACACGAAGCACAGGTTTTTATATTCTATTTTATTATGTTGCTAATTGGAGGACGTGGAGATAGAGACAGTGAAATTGCATAGGTAATAAAAATAAAAATTTAAGCCGCATAAATTGTTCTAAGTTAAAAAACCGCGCAAATCCAATTGTATTGAGTTTTACACATATTTTGTTTGACATGTTATGCATATTAGATATAAATTAGTCTTTCTATTATATTACATTATTTTAAGAAAATTACCTTGGTACAACTTACAAATTGTATACAAATTACATGACGAAAAGAGACTGAATATATTACAAGAATTTCCTACATTAACTTTGTATAGGTTTTGATAACATTTTCAAGCTAACATTAGAGATTTATTGTTCGCAATTTTCCGAATATTTATCGCTTTTATGATAGCAGTTTACCACTCGAGACCCACTTCTTTTGTAGGTGTAAATTTTTTATATAAAAATAAAAGTGATTTATGACAATTTACCTTTTATAATACGTGTTAGATATTTTATTTGTATTATAATAATATCAACGATAAACATTAAAAGCTACACGCCGCTAATCTAATTATTATACATATATTAATTTTATTTTAAGGTGGATATGGAATTTCCGTGGCAAAGTATTAAATATTATTTAGATTTTGTACTCTAAACAAATTTTTTGTAACAGTAAATCAATTGGTTTTATTCCAAAAAAAGATAACATTTATATATATGTACCTATATATTTCAATTGTCTTGAATACTGTTGGGAGTAACTTCACGACACCAAGAAACTATAGTAGCAACGCGTGCGTGCACATTAGAACCCGTTGGCGGTTGCACTAGTACTATATGTATATACTAGAGATAACAATAATATGTTAAATAAAGTTTCTGCAAAGACCAATATACCCCTCGATGGTGTGCGTGACTCATCTTGCTACATTTTTTGCTTGAAATGAAAATTGTTTAATAGGTATCAACAATACACCAGAGTGTCTGTAGAGAGTCTTATTGGCAGTATGCTATCACAGACAACATGGTGTGTGCTGGAAGAGGCAGACGGGATTCCTGCGCTGGAGATTCAGGAGGCCCTTTGCTATGCCGGCATAATTACAGATACATTTTACAGGTAATTAAATTATATGTATTAGGTATTTTTTTCAAATTTCATCTGTGATCGTAAGTAGTATCAAACTCGCTATACACAAAAAATTGACGATAGTATTTCGACGGCAAAGGACTTCGAACTTAATTCGAAATAAAAAATCCTGAAATAATTTATTTAGTAAATTCTCTCATTCCCTCTGAAATATTGATATTTCTGTATTTCTGTAGTTGATTAATCTTTTTACAGGGGATCACTAGTTTTGGTGACGGATGCGGCAAACGTGGTAAATACGGTATCTACACGAGAACAGCAAACTACGTGCCATGGATACAAGCTGTCATGAACAGCCAATATTACGATGTATGAAATTTCCGCTCGCTGAACTAAAACAAAACATGAATGCATGCTTCAGATATTCCTTTAATGATGAAAACATAAAGCTAACCTGTCTACAATAATATAATAAACAATCTAGTTAGATATGTACTTATTATACATATATGTTAATCTATATATAGAAGATTTTTTTCATCCGTATATTAATAAGCTAATTAGTTCTATAGTCCATAGCAGTCCTATAGTCATGGTACTTCAAGAGTGAAACGCTCACAAGTGTCGAACAAGTTAACTTCTGCGAGGAATAATTAGAAAAATATTTTTCACGCCAGTTTCCAGTATTAACCATGAATAGTCATATTTTTTATTTAAAATTAATGATAGTTATAGAATAAAAATATGTAGGTGAGTTACCAATTTCTAATTTAAATATTTTGATTGTCTTGATCTATTTATATTTATTTCTTGTTGTCTATAAAGAATCTATGAATAATAAACAGACACTATTTTCTTTATGTATTTTTATTTTAACTATCTGAATAAATAATATTCATAAACTTCAGTTTTTTAAAAGCTTGCATAATGGTTTGTAAAATCAAAGGTGTATTTTTAGTTAATAGAAAACGTATTTCAAACTGAATAAATAAGCTAAAACTGTGACCTAGTTTTTACTTTGTATCTCAATTTTATTCAGTCAAAAGAAAAAATACGTAAAAACCAATCTGAAGGTTGGAAGGAACTGAATCTGAGGGTTGAAAGAAGGGTTACCAAAAACTACAATAGGAACGTTTAATAAATTGGTAAGAACGAGTCTTTAAAAAGACAAATAGGTCGATACTACTAAATCAATCATGATTTTGGGGATTTTTGTGTCAAGGGAAATCTGTCTCGCTGATTCGTTTGAATACAAAAACGTATTTTCTCGGGTTTTTGTTTAGATATTGCCCCTATATCTCAATGTGACGCCATATGTTTTGTAGGGACCTATTTGTTGGTGACAAATAGAAAATAGGTGTACTATGTAAATCAACGTAATGCTCCACCTTTCGCCTACAATACACAAGATTATAAAACTAACAAAAAATCCAAGAAAATATTTCATAATATATCAAAACTAAAAGACTCAGGAGATGATTTAGCTTTCTTCCCTTATTTTATAGTGGATATTAATATTTGTGGGTCAATGCACTACAGTTAATAAATATTTAGTACAATAATCGGCGGAGACTGGATTGTGAATGCTGCGAATTCCCGTGTAACGACATAGTCAACAATCTGAGGTTTCTGTGTTAGATATTGTTTTAAAATATTGTTTAATATAATCTTATCATTTCTGACTCGCAATTTAAAACCGCTTGTTGGTCAAAACAAAAATTGAATCAGAAACAGTTTTATTTTATCTTATTATTCCCATAGGTCATGCAATATATTACTATGGTGTAGGTACTATACAAAAGGTTCGTTGGTAATAAAATTTTCGTTTGTAATGTTTCGTTAGTTGTTTCGATAAAACGTTTAATCAAATAGAAAATACGGTTGGTTAAGTTCTATAAAGAAGATTTAATTACTTTAATATATTTAGTTAGCAGAAAATGACGGAGAAAATTGTTCGATGTAAAAAGAGAAGGATATCATCTTAGATGAGATATATTATCTTAGATTATTTTGGAAAATCAAAAAGAATAGGCATTTACAGGTTGCATATGTTATATAACCTCACCTTATTTGGTAAAGAAAATATATGTAAATATATACTTACATATAATAATAATATAATTTCTAACTTTGGTTTGCTTAAAGACCAATTGATATTAGAAACTAAAAGCTTTGCTGGTAGCAAAAGTATTTTAAACTGTGGCTGTACATGTTATTAAACTATGTAGTTCAGCTCCGTGAGGAAATTTTAGCCTATTAAAAGCAAGCGGAAATGTAACATAAACATTCACTTTGAAACTCTAGTCTCGTATTTTACATTAATTTAGGTTTTAATTAGTGGTGGTTGTTGCGAGTTGATCAATATTGCTAACCACTAGCCTCGTTTGTCAACCCCGAGTGTTGATACTCGTAGCAAATGTAGAATATAAGAAATAATGCTGCATCAGTAATATGCAAGTTGTGTTTATATTGAATTCATGCCAATGACGATACCCATGCGAGATGTTTTCAAATTAGCAGCGATCTTCAATGCCATAGGATTTATTGAATCGATCAAGATTAATGGTGCCATGAAATTGGTAGTTGAACGGTGAAGAAAACGTATGGAAGAGTAAATAAAACCTGTTTTGAATTTTTTTGAAGTAAGGTAAAAGGCCCAGTATTGAACTGACCCAGTTTCTGACTTTTTCAAAAGTAAAATAATTTAATTAAGTACTGATTTTATAATAGAAATAGTTATAAACAAAACAACTTTATACAAAAAAAAAATATATTTAAGGCCCTGAGTGACGGTCGAAGCGATTTTTCAGTTGTAGTCTAAGTTATTGACGTAAGTGTCCGTATATTGAATACGCGTTTTAACAGTCATGTAAGTATAAAAACATATATAATTATATATTGTATGATTAATAATAGCCTTTTCTTCACTATAAAATATTAAAATATCATTAAAAACAATATTTTATTATTAAAATATGAGTGTCAATAACTAGGCCCAATTTTATTGGCATGTTGCAGTTATTGACACTCATAAGGCGCGGCCAACTCGATTTTTAGCGCAGGCGCGACCAACTCGATTTTTAGTGCAGGCGCGACCAACTAGATTTTTAGTTCGCGCGCAAAACACATCTCCATAAAATGTAAAAATATTTATTTAGGTTTACAGTGATTCTTTGTCTTATAATTTTCTTTAATTACAGTAGTTAATTAATGTTGAATATTTTGTAGAGTAAATAAAATATCATTTATTGTTAAAAATTGGAACTTGATAGTATGTAACCTAAAAAATAATTTTCAATTGAGTGTCAGAAACTAGGCCGTTGTTAGTGTCAGAAACTACAACAAAATAATTTTTTGAGTGTCAGAAACTGGGTCTCTAAACATTAATTTTTAAAATATTAATTTCTATTATTCATTTGGTTAAAAAATTATTTAACGCATATAATCTGTTCAAGAAATCGCCAACTTATTTTTAAAATAAAACATTATTGATTCACATTAAATTTTTTATAAGTTATCCTATGATAATCTTAGAATCACTCTTAAAGTGTCAGAAACTGGGCCCTTTACCTTATTCTCCTAATATAAAATTATTAAACAAATATTTTATTTTCTTTAAACACTTTTGCAAGTTCGACGTAATTTGTCTAAAATATTTTAAAAAAATACACACTTTTATAAAGGTGCGTTTACGCTGCGAAATGAAAGCGGAATAAAGGCGATTATTAAAATGCTACATAGCTACATAGATTGTAAAATACATGAAATGTAATGACGCAATAGTTTTGAAATGTCACATTAAACAGTAAGCCGAATAAAATTTTCTCAATCGTCTCCTGATAGAACTTTAGGGCACCTACATAAAGGTGAGCAGACTAGAAAGTCGACCGACTAGGTCGTTAAGTCGGAACCATGTAGTAGACCAACACATGATTGCATTCAGCATGATGTCAATTCTTTATTATACAACTTTGATATAAAGTTCATATTATAATTAATTCATTTGGCTCATATGAATAATTTCAACAAAAATTAGGAGACTCACAAAATACATATCAACATGGAAATTATGTGTGTGTGTCCCAGTTAATTTGAATGTTATTTGGTCGCTTGATGGGTATCAAAATTAAATGACTCCTCTGATGTCTGTGTAATTGGCTTGCATGTTTATAAGGAACAATTTGTTAGTATTATAAAAACTTTTTGCAAATTACTAACGTATTTATTCTTTTATATTTAAAACCGGTCTTTACTCCACGACCAGATTACAGCGTGAATCAAGATTAATCCTGAAAAAGTTTCAACATTTTTTTATCAGTTATTTTGTAGAATAAAGTTAGCTTACTACCGCGTTCATTATTGATTATTTTAAGCCGGCTTATCAAAAGCTACGACCATCCATAGAGGCTGAATAGAGCAATGAAAATATATATTTTTTAATCATAAGTAAAAACTGTGTAAGTAAATTAAAAAAAAACAAACAGTGAATTAATGGAAGCGGCGCATTTTATTTTAATTAAAAATGTAATATGAAGTTAATTAATAAAAAAGATTTGAAGATATTATTACATAAAGGAAATTTTATTTGAAACAGTGATACTTTAATAAAGGAATTTCTCTATTTACCTGAAAATTGAGCATCAATTTTCTTTTACGTATAAAATATCACTTATATTATGTGTAAAATATAATTGAGGTCAATGTACTAGAGAAGACACCAGGAACAACGTTATTATGGCCGCTTACAATCAGCCCACCAGGCGAGTGCGGTTTGCTTTACTAGTACACTTCGGTATTATAGCATTTAATTAATTTAAGGAGTTTATTTGAATTATTTTATTTGCTTACTTATATCTTTATTTACTTTCAGCAACTAAGTCGCAGTATATTTACGTGGCTTCTCTAGTATATTTGACTCAATTTGAATATCAAAATATCGAAATTATATATTATTACAGAGCCTTCTTTCAGCGCTCAAAATACGTATGCTTACATTTACATTTGTGACCGATGCAATGTAGACATCTAGTTGTTTGAATATTTGTTCGTAATAAGTACCTATTTTTATAACAACTTTAATAACAGTTAAATATGTATGTCACAATGACATTTGCTAAAATTTAACGTCCAATTTTTATTAGGTTTAAATTGTTTGTTATATATTATTTATTTGGAATTAGGTGAGTTGAGTGGTATTTTCTATTAGGTACAAAACCATTTCAGTTTTTTTAGTATCTGTATTTAGTATCTCAGTACACGCCTGAATTATTCTGATTTGCCGTAAATAAGCAATTATTTTCGACTGGGAGAATACGTAACATTGCGTCCAGACGTTGCAGAATTGAAATTTATTTTCTATAGTTTCGATTTTCTCACTACCTGGTACCAAGGAATGCGTGAAAAAAAGTGTTTGCTTCTGGCTCATGTCGCTGAAATTAACGTAATGGCAGGATTCATATTTCTGTTTTTTGAGTGTAAACGGGTAAAGTGGCTCAGGGTCACTATAAAAAAAGACTATCACAAAACAATGTAATGTGTATACTATTTCAAGAAAAAATAACTACGCTGGTGGCTAAAAATGTAAGACAAGAGCTAAAAATATTGTATGTGATTTTCCTTACAACTTTTATAAATAAGCTACCAAATATAGCTCCGTACTGTTCTTGGAGAAAAATAAAACTATTCTCGGAATATTTGTATCGTTCTGTAACAATTGTTACCATTATGAAGATTACTTACGGCATGACTAGTTTTTCTTAAGCAAATACAATCTGAATTATATATTATTACGTAGCAAAATATATCGTCCCGGAAAGTTTATTATTACCATATGAAGTTATTTCAATTACTATTATGACATCATCAGTTCTTCATCAATTGATCTAAAAAGGGATTCTAATCATTATTACTAATAAACTATTGTTTCAGTATTATAAAAAATGGCTTGTCCACCATCATATCAACCACAAGGTAAAAAGCAATTTATTATATTAAGATAGAAAATATAAACAATCTTAAGTACCTGTTAATGCAGTATCTATTGATTTAATCTGAAAAATTGAATTCATTTAAATAAACCAACACATTTACCATTGAGCATTAATTAAATTCTATAAACCGAGAACATATTTCACGTCCTCTTGTTACGCTGCTTCATGACAACGTCGCATTTAAAAACAGGTATTCTTCTTCACATACACACGACTATCTCGCCTGCTAAACCCAACAAAAAACATCTCCCTTTAGTCTGATAGGAAAAGAAGCATTAGTAGTAGTAAATTCTTCATTCAGATTCATTATAATTTTAAAAACTTAGAAGTTATATTAAGTAATTAAGTAAAAGTAAATAATGCTCAATGAATTTTACTTTAGGAATTACTATGAACAATTCATTGCCACAAGGTCTAAACAAGGCTGCAATGAGAAAGTATGAGGATTTAGAAATACCCTGCAATGCTATACTAGCAACATACGTTTGGATTGATGGCACTGGGCTGCATATTCGTTCTAAGGACAGAACTTGTGATTTTATACCGAGCACTCATAAAGGTAGGTACGATCAATATTATCAACACAAAAACTTAATTAATACTGTTGAATATTATATTACAAGGGTTTCAAGTATCTTTTACGTAACTTTTACGCTACTTTGCTATATTATTTGTCATATTACACGTAGAGCTAGAACGGTATTGAACGTTAAATGCGAGCGGTTCTCGAATGGAAAACTGATCTTTCGAGAAATGTGCCCGACAAAACTAAATTCCACCGTGAACATCGTGATGTGCTCAACAATAAATAAACTTGTGTAATAAAAAGTTTTGTCGTTCTATTCCCAAAGAGAGGTATTTCCATGTCCTCGATGTAGTAGCGAAGTTAGGTATGCTTAAATTGTTTTAGATTTACCCATTTGGTACTTTGACGGAGCGAACACCGTACAAGCAAATCCAGATAATTCTGACACCTTTATATTCCCTGAAGTTCTTTATCATGATCCCTTTAGAAGAGGCAATCATATTATGGTCTTAGCTGATACTTACATGTTTAATTATACACCTACTCGTGAGTTTTTACAATTTATTTGCTTATGCCAATAACGATTTTTGTATATCGTCTTATATTATAATATCTAAATATTAAAGAAAAGTAATTTTAAAGAAGAGTAAATTCTAAGAATACGTATTTCGATATTCTTTGAGATTTTTCCAATTTCTCTGTGACAACGAATTACAAAGTGTATTATGATAAAATATGAATTCACGTTTCAGCAACAAATCATCGCAAAAACTGTTTTATGTTGTGTCAAAAGGGAGATGTTGAGGAACCTTGGTTTGGCTTTAATCAAGAATTCTTTTTGACAACAACTGATGGAAGGCCTCTTGGTTGGCCACAGGGAGGATTCCCTGCTCCACCTGGACCTTATTACTGTGCCGTTGGGGCTGACAAAATTGTTGCACGAGATCTTATGGAAGCTTTTTACAGGTAATTTAGTATAGTCTGGATATTTTTAGATAGAAATAAAAGAGTTTAGACACAGGCTGAAGATGTTTCTGAAAAGACTGACAACCGGTTTATGTTTCTTATTTAGAAAATGATTATTATCAATATTAAAATTAATTAATTAAATTTATTCGTTAGAAACTCGCGATGTCTTTGTTTAAGATATACCCGTTTAAGAACAATAGATATTTGATTATTATAATTCGCATGTTGAATATTTATTTACAGATGTTGTTTATACGCTGGTGTAAAATTAAGTGGTTCGAATTCTGGTACTTCACCATCACAGTGGTGCTTTCAGGTAAAAATCGAGTGTGAATGCCATTATTTTATTATCTTTGAGTAAATCTAAAACGAAAACACTCTTGTTTATTAAATTAAAATATTGATTGTTGTGGTGAGGCTATAAATAAAAATAAATTAAATCAACAAATAAATTGAATTGGCAGTAGTCATAATTTCCTTATTCATCGAGTTTAAATCAAATTTCAATCGTTGAAAAAGGCAACGCTTTATTATGTCCATATTTTTATTTCCTGTTTACAACACGCAAACAAAATTGAAAAAGATTAATTTTTACTTTAAAATTGTTAGGTAGGGCCCTGTCCCGGGATTAAGGCTGCAGATGATCTCTGGATGGCACGTTATATTCTATGTAGACTTGCAGAGGAATATGGGACCGTGGCTAATTTTGAACCTCAACCCGTTCCTGACTGGCCGGGAAATGGTACATTTACTTATTTCTCTACAAGAGAAATGAGAGAAGAGGATGGAATATTGTTAGTATTTTAGTATTTTAAATTCAGGCTTTTTGTTTATAATATAATAATAAATTTGTCGTAATTTGTCATCATGTCAAGAAAATATTTTTATTGAGTTAATCGGTAATCGAACGCATCTTTTATTCATTACACAAAATAATTAGCGAGGTTGTGATTATTTGCTATAATTTATGCGTTCACCGGTTGCCAATAATTTGCTTGCATTCACACATGATTGTGGTTAATACTTTTTTAATAAACTATCAATATGATGCATTACACTTAAAGAAACACGAATTCAGGAAAATAACTCAATATCTTTCGGTACTATCAGAACCCCACATAATATTTCATATTAAAGAAAAATATGAATACAATGAAATGTCGACCAATATGGTACCATGTTGATGTTCCATTTCTGTTGAAATAATATGTTATTTTCGCAAGTATCCACATTAAAACACATAGCTTATAAATTAAGATTTGGAATTGCGACTTATTCGGAGAATAAACACAATTACTTTAAGGACAATTTGGACAGAATTTAATTTCGTTGTATCCGAAGAGAAATACATTTTTCAACTTAGATTAGGATGTTACCAAAGTTGTTTGCTTTTATTTTATTACTTTTTTGCTATGATTGGTTTAATCCTTATTCGAACTTATTCTCTGAAAATTCTCGTCTTGGGGTAGTTCAGTAAGAGTGATAGGTAGGCCATATACGATATCGGTATTTTCAAATATGAATAAATTAAATAAATATTCAATAATAAAAAGATAATTTAAGACTTTAATAGAGTTCCATGACCTATTCTATAAATTTTAGTAACGTAACATTTTATACCCTTGGACTAACAAAGGACAGTCGCACAGTAAACAAAAAGTCAACAAAACCAAATATATAATACTTCAAACGAGCAATTTAGAGTAATTACCAGTTTTGTAAGCAATTTCTAATCTCACGCTATCGAGTCAAAGGACTTAAAAATATTTACGTGGTATAAGTTTATTAAAATCTAGATATAGACAAGAGAATTATAATCATTTGCTAATATACATACGTCGTATATTAAATCTAAAAGTGTATAATGCTTATTATGTACGTTTTGGCGGTTAAACCAGTTTTTGGGAAGAAGTAGTTAACATACTTTAAAAAGAGTTACAAATCCATTACCAATGTATGATTTGAACAGGGTCATAGAACGAGCTATCGACAAGTTAGCACGTAGGCACGGAGCTCATATGGCGCAGTACGATTGCAACGATGGAGCAGACAATGTTCGAAGACTGAATGGAAAAAATGGAATGCCACATATTAAAGATTTTACTGCAGGTTAGACTTAACCCGCATTTAATCTATTACGACCTTGGTATAGGGTGCAAGGAGAGTATATTGAACCTGGATTATGCACACGACTGCTGCTCTATAGACATTTTCTGTGGTATCAATTGTCTGCATACCTATACCGCACTATGGCTAACATAAAGTGGAGTGCAGCCTTTCCAAAGTTTTACTCCAATAACATGTCAAAGTTGTGGTAGTATATTTTACTTAGTAGGGCATTTAAAGTTCTTATAAAACAGTTAAACCCGTAATAAAATTGTGCACTTGAAAATTCATGCTCTTCTTTACATTCTATTTATTTACTACCTATTACAGTAAAAACTCGAAGTGCAATTCAACTATTTTATTGCCAAAGTATTTTATCTTTCATGTTCATTGTGCTAGCTACTTAATACTTTGTCGGCAATTGTGATTGTATGATAATAAATAAGTAAAATGCATTTACATTTGTGAATTGATTCGATTTATTTGATATATATTTTTCATTCATTTATTTTTCACGTATCCATTTTTGTGTATTAAACAAATTGTTACAATTATAGGTGTGGCGAACCGTTCTTGCAGCGTGAGAATTCCTCGTCAGGTGTCTGAAGACAAACGTGGTTACCTCGAAGACAGGCGACCGGCATCCAATGCTGATCCATATAGAATTATATCTATGATGCTGAGGACTTGCATCTTTGATGAATAGTTTAATTGTATAACATAAGAACTAAATTAGAAGATTGTATACAGCTTTCTATTGCGTTTATTTTTAATTATTTTAATCCGACGTTTCAAAAGCCATTGCAGTCATAGTGAAAACAGCTGCTGCAAAACCGTCAGTTTAAAACGGCATTTTTTTTTTCAAAATACAAAATTATTAAATTACTTTTAATTTTACTTATTAAACTTTAAATTATATACTTATTAAAAATACAATGTATAATGGCAGAATATAATGTAAGAGAAGTTTTAAACGTCAAATGAGATAAATGAAACTGGATTTAGCGACACGACACGTATCAAAATATATTGTACATTGTAATATTTTACTGAAAAATACCCGTTTTTAAATGTAAAGTCGTATTAAACCCACCTCTTTTGTGAAATTTTATTACATTTTTCTAATTAAAATGTGTTTATTTTAACTTGAAGGAAGTTTAACTTAATTTGGGATTGTGCAAGATTATTTTATGGGTGTTGAGTTATGCCTAACGCGCGCGTGCCTCCGCGTGGGCACATTGAATTTAATCTTTACAGATTTTTGAATTTAATTAACTATGTACTTTTTAGAATAATGACTTACGTGTTCGTAGACCTTAATGTGAGGTCTTCTTTTACTGAGGAATTAATGGCCGAATTGAATTACGGGCAATCCCGATATGAAATTAAGGAAAGGGGACAAATTGTCAATAGATTAGATCTTTTTGATGAAAACTTTGGGAATGATTACGCTACCTTAGTCTATCATTTTTATCATTTAAATCGGCAAGTATTATTTTCCTGAATATTGCAAAAAATTACAAATTCTTCTCTTCTATACTTATTTTTAAGTCTTTAATTTATCATTTCGCCCCATGTAGTTTAGTACGAGCAAAAGTGATGGTATGACTTTCGTACATATTTCCTTTGACATTTAATTCAATGATACAGAGTTGATATAATAACGGTTTTGATTTTGGCGACCAGAATATTTAATTAAAAAATACTTAAATCTTTTTGCTGGAGAGATGCCAAAATAAGAATCCCTCTTTGTTTTACGATTGTGACGAAATATTCATGATTCGTTCTTTTTTGTCACCAACGGGAAAAAGGTC
This sequence comes from Tineola bisselliella, assembly GCA_028551675.1. Lineage (NCBI taxonomy): Eukaryota > Metazoa > Arthropoda > Insecta > Lepidoptera > Tineidae > Tineola > Tineola bisselliella. Next base: position 23,145 of record JAPWLS010001583.1, on the reverse strand, counting down.
AAAGTTTAACTCATTAAAGCTATAATACAGAATTGAAATTAGAAAAAATTACCATTTATATACTTAATTACGATTAATATAATTGTAAAATAGGATTTGCACGAACCGTCCGGAAACCGCCCAAATTGATGTACTCTTTAAATTAGCTCCCTAACTGACCCTCGCTCTCTCGTTCTATCCCAATTTATAACATTCCAAATTTAAAATTCTAAATTAAAATTCGATAAGCTAAAGCTGGTACACATATCCCACTTATACTCGTCAATCATCCATTGTAAATGTGTCATCAATCATTTCTGGGTATCTATGTATAATGTATTTTAAAATTCATGGACTTTTTCTCCCAAATCATAATAAGTTAACAACGATTTATAGCATACAAATAAATTATACGGAAAAGCTTAAATTTCCTTAAATTTTTAATTTTTACTAGCTCCTGTTTCATATAGAGTTTTAATATAATTATTTCTTTTTAAATTTATATTAATCCTTCGAATCAGTTTTCTAATACAAAAATATGCTATAGAATATGACGATCTGAATTTCTATGATCAAAGCTCTACAAGAATTTAGAATGTTGATTGAATTTAAAATTGATCATATTGTGTTTCAACTAATAGTCGAAGATTGATCGAGTGATTTATGTTTTATACAAATTGTGTAAAAATACGAAAAACAAAATTGTTTATCAAAACCATTGAGTTAAATATATTAGAGAAACCATGTCAAATGGAAAATATACGAAGCCACAGGCGCAAGTTACTTTTAAACATTTAGCTTGTAGATATTTTAGACATTTTAAAATAAGAAATCGTTTAAGCTTTCAAGAAAGTAAATGACGTTTTAGCAGATTTATTTTTCCACTGCTTTACTTTAGAATTTTGTTATAAATAACACGATGTAGTATTTATGAATTTAATATGAAAACTGTTTAACTTTAATATGAAGATTGTGTTGACTCAAGCGTCCCCTTGCGGCAAGGATTTATGGAAAATATTTAGCGGGATAATAAGGTAAGAGTAACAAGTTCTTCCTAGTTGATCTCTAGTATATTTGAAACAATGACTAAAATACTATATATATAAAAAAAAAACAAAATAAATCACCACGAAGACTTTTATATTTTATCGATTTTGTTGAAATGTTGAATATAAATTAGTTATGCAAACATTCTATAAACTACTGAAGTCATTTAAAATTTGATCCCTGTTAATGCGAAAATTGAGTTTCATAATAGTTATTTATTATGTTTGATAATTTTTGTATACAAAATTGGACCATCTTTTTTTCAATAACTTATTTTTAACCGGGAGTGTCTCTATAGATATTTAGATTTTAAAATAAAAGACAATCAATTAAAAATTCTACATTTTAATTAAAATTAATATATCACATTTGTTTTTTATCTATTTACACTTTCTCATCATACACTTCGGAAAATTCTACAATGTTTGGATTTGGGAATATATACAGCTCCGTTATTCTACCACCCTCGGAAGTGATTGTGTCTTCATTGGGATACCTATTGTGTGTAGGCCGTTGTAAGGATCCCATGTCATCATCAACGTGAAAGTTAATTGTTTGAAAGGTTTGCTCATCAGAGCCCTTCGACTGGTTCATATCTATACTACTTACTATACCAAATCCATTTTCCTCAGTTTTGTCTCTGTCATGTCTCCTATAACAACCATCTTCGTATCTGGATGAAGGCATATATGTATCAATTTGGGTCAAATTTGCAAATTTTCTTGTTGAATTTGTTGACCGGAAAGACATTATTCGAGTGCGATAAGAGTACGTGCCTTCCTGAAAGAGCAATGATTTTTATTATATTTATATTATTTAAGACGGGTAATTGGTGCCGTCAATACACTGACGTACCGAAAAATGGAGTCGGATATATCACAATGTTTTGCTTTTTTAGATTTACTCATTTCGTGCATATTTTTAAATGCTTTTATTACCCGTAATATTAAGGAGGGTAATATAATGCACTGATCTAAAACCTGGACTGTTGTCAAGCGAGACAAGGACAACATAAACATAACACCCAGCCCGAAATCAAATATCTCAAATATCGAACCCGAAACCTTTGCATAACCTACTGACACGGTACCACTGCGGTGTACTTGTTGTTACAGGTTTGTTTTCTTAAATAAATGAACAGAGTTAACGCTAAAATAATGAATAACATTACCGGGAAATTAAATATTACTCACAAAATTAAATTATAAAAAGAATGACTTAGGTAGATGTCCCGATTTTTTTTGCACGCCAATATACGTGAATAAATCTAAAGTGTATTTTAACTTAGTATACCCCTATATTTACATTTACAAAGAATTTCTATTAGGGTGATGCTCTCGTGTTTTTCTAATATGATGTTTAATAGTTAATGCAGAAAACTACAAACCTCGAAGCTGTCGCATGCGAATCTATTATGTTTCCGTCCGAATGAGAAGCGCTGTTTGAATTCCTTCTTAAACTTTTCCTAAAATAAAATTTACGCTAAATTTAACTCTCGATTCAAGGCTCAACACATCTAGACTTTAATTATGAATTAAATTAAAAGTTTGTTCTTTTTAAACAAACACAGCGTGTTCGTGAATTACTAAAATCTACACATTGAGTTAAACATACTAGAGAAGACATCAAGAACAACGTTGTTACATATACTTATTGGCCCGGCAGACTAATGTGGTTTTAATAACTAGTACTTTAAATAATTATTGTTTATTTTATTTTAAAAACTGTATTTAGGCTGGTACATGACCACACTCCGCCTAATGATAAGCTTGAGTGCAACCCTACACCGACTTGAGAAGATATGTACTGTCCAGATTGACAGGGCACTCTTCTCGTTATATCACGGCATACTGGGAAAATAACCACCACTCTACCTACCATTTTAATCTAATAATTAATGCGACACTATAAAATGTAGTCACGTGTGAGTCCGTGACTTCTCTAGTATTTTTAATTAAAAGTAATTATATTTTTAAAGCGTATGCTCCAATATAATTTTAACGCGAAATAATTGTTAAGGTCAGATATAATACGACAGTGAGGAGTTAAAAACTTTTTGTAAAAATTAGATAAAGTCAAACAAAAACGTACGGCGATGTTAAACAAATAAACTGTTAAAATAACATTGGCAGATAGGAGAAAAGTAAATAAACTCACGTTATAAATTGCGTAGATAAATGGATTGTAGCAGGAGTTACTCATTGCCAACCAATCGAAGCAGAAGAAAATCACATTTATATATTTGTACCTGAAAATCATAATATGATAATGTGTCAAAAATTCACGATTAAAATATCGTCTACAGACATTCAGTATATGTGCCAGCAACGTAACCATGAAGAAGTGGAGCTGCATAATGCATGCGCGCTAGATTTTCTTTTGTTTATTTTTTTCTCATTCGATATATTTTTTATTGTTTATCTATACTGCTTCTTAAAATTTGAACTATACCAGTAGACTAATGATTGTCACTGGACAGAATCAATACAAAATAACACCCGTGAAAAGAACTAATGGCGTTTCGAGATCAGCTTAGTAGTGTAACGAAGGAGTGAGCTCTTTGATGGAATAAAACTATTAACTGAAAGCCTACTCAAAGCTTACGAAATTTCGTCTTTCGATCAATTTGTTCAAAACAGGTTCATGACGTTAAGTAGTTATATATACACATGAAGTAATTAGCTATCTAACTTACTAATGTCAAGTTAAATTTGATCTGACTTCTATAATAGTTTGACATAGAAATCAGATTATGTAAATTAGTCCTAACCCGAAAAAATAAACTAAAACTAAGCTTCGTAATGTCCGAGCAGGCCTCCTATTTTATCGTTAAAACCATGTTAGTTACCGGGTAGAAATACCGATTACGCTGAACAATAGATATTTTCCCTTGTGTACGACGTAGTTAATACATCCCCCAATCCTGCACGTGGGTGTCTTTATTGCAACATTGTTTATAGTTTCACACGTTAATTGCGAAGTAGTGTTACATTCTTTTGTTTAAAATTAATTAAAGAGTATAGTATAACATCAATTTTAAATATATTATACTAAAGAAGTCATGTTAGGTTAGTTAGGCATGTAACTACTTTTGCTCGTAGAACTAACCAGGCTGTTTGAATTTAAATAGAATTGAATTTTAAACTAATATATTTTTGAATTAGCCCACTGAGTATTTATATTTACCTGTATGCAATATAACAGTAAAATCGAAAAATAAAAAAACGCAATCGCGATTTAATACTTAATTTAAAGATTGAATTTAGATATATTAAAATAAAAATTAAAAGCCACTTACTCATTTATAACTGGAAAGAAGGACATTAGGAGTAGATAGCTTTGTAGAGGCAGCCAACACAGAGCGAACAAAGCGACGACAATTACCAACATCTTTATGACCTACGACAAAAAACACTTTAAGACTAAGACCATGTGCGCTTTCGAAACATGTGCTCAAAGGTACATACATACAGAAACCTATAATATTATGTGCATGTAAACTGAATTTTTGTACTCGGAAATTGAAAATTATGTAAAACCCTTGAATGGACAAATTTCATGAAAAAATGATCAATTTATTCAAATTTTTCAATTACCTTTATCTTTTTAATTAAAAGTGATTGATGAACCAAAACCACATCTATATTTAGACATTTTTAAATTATTCACAATCATTCTATAAGAAAAATATTATTAAAACAAAAAAGTTTGTTTCATTTGATCCAATAAACTTTCGACTATATTACAACAGAGCGCAGTGAGCCCCTAAATAAGAATGACTAACAAAACACTAAATACATTAATAACAATTTTAGGACTCCAATCACATTAAAATAACAAAACGCAACATAGTAAGAATAGACAGTAATAGTGATAAATATATAATAATAATACATATTAAACGCTTGTAATTCCATGGAATCGCATTCCCATGTTATAAATATCTCACAATTTATATAAAATTTAACGAATACTTTCAGTGATTTTCATGTTTATGAATTATTAAAAATAAAATGTTCAATACATATTTCTGGATAACATTAACGGCAATGTAAATTATTTTAGTTATATATCACTTTTATAAAGTTTAGAATACGTACAGCATGCGTACGCTACACATGAGAAGATTCATATGAATTCACACTCTGATGAACCCCATTCAACTATTTTTGAAACGAAAACACTAAAACGCGAATCCTTTGCTACAATTTTAATATTTATAAAAGTTTATTTGACTAACCATAGAGTTAAATATATAAGAGATAATAAAATATTTAATTAGTGACACTGTAGGTAGGTAATGCTTACATGCACTCCATTGTGGTATATTTTTCCTTTCGTTTAATATTATTTGACAAACGCTCTCTAAAATATTTAACTCAGTACGATAAACGGAATTTAATTCCTAGCATAATAATAATATTTAGTGCAAATAATGCCACATAGAGGAGAATGCCGTTGGCGTTATCTACCAGCTAACCTTTGTCAGTGTGAGCAGTGATAAGCGGTGCGGCATAATAATAAGAAGAAAAAAACTAAATAAACATATCTGTTTTAAAAACGCCCACTTTCCGAGCATACTTGGACTCAAAAAAGAATTTTTATCGCGTTCAGCAACAAAACTTATCTAATAATAAAAACAATTATAAGCATATAAATTGGTTTTGCAAAAGTTAAGAAAAATTTATAAACTGTATTGTCTATTTTTCGATTATTTTTTTTGTCTATAATACTACTGTCGAAAAGATCAAGAAGATGAAGCAATCAAGAAGTGTAAGCACTTCAATCAAGCGACAAATAAATGACAGTTTAGTTCATGAACATTCAAAGTAATTCCAGCCCAAGATGCCGTTGCAAGAAAAATACGCAGAAAAATGTTCAATCGCTTATTTCTCCCAACCGTTCCAAATCCAATTTTAATTCAAAAATCTTTTACTATTCTTTCTCTATTCAAAAACCAATGAACATGACAAATGTAAAATGTGTCCAATACTTTTATTATTTGTTTATTTAATATTATAACTATATGTCTAGTGAAGAATTAAATGGGAATTTCTATTCCAACCGGGCAAAATGTATGTATTGTAGTAACACGAAAATAGGTTAAAGTCACAATATTAACATTACAACAGAAGGTGAATAAATAAAAGAAATTCCTGGAAAACTAATAAAAGTCATCAAAGACATTAATTGCTTTAATAAATCTAGCGCTAGGTTAATAGTACAAGACTTTACAATCGGTAGATGTATATTGTTCTATTATTGATTCTACTTATTTACTAAAGATAAGGTTTGTTTATAAAGACCCGAGTTTCTAAATTTAGACATAAGCATCGTAAAAGCGGCAGAGATTAAATTAGCAAAAAAAAAAGATAACGACATTTAATCCGATTTTGTTTTATTTTCGTATGTATTGTAAAGGAAATGAGGTAGGTATAATACTAAACAAAGACCTAACCTCGCTCTTATGTAGAACTTTTCATTGTGACATAAACAAAGATTAAATTACAATATTTTTGTCTCCGATATGTTTGTTTAATATCTCCAAAGTACTGTGAAGAAAAATTGAGAAAAAGATTTATTGTTTCCAATACAACTTTTATAAATAGTTCACATCATTTTAATATTTTTACCATTCGATAATTCATAAATTTCGGTTATTTCTGTTTTGTTTTAGACTATCGCGGTCTGTACGAAGCAACTGGACTCACAGTAAATTGGATCCGAGCAGAGCTATTTTGGAGTAAGATACAAGTCCAGCTGCTGGAGCTGCTTACATCTAAATAAGAAATTTATGTAGGTATATTTTGTATAAAAAATAATGTCCGTTACAAAGTTCGATAAAATACTGATTATTTAACTCCTTATGGTACCTTACCTTTCTCTTATTCTTCATATGGTATGCATCTCGTGATTCTTCGGCATTGCCGGGTGCCCTTGCACCCCATAGTTTAATAGCCATATGTGCATAAGCGAATGTTATTACACACAATGGAATAACGTACTAAAATAAAAATAAATATTACATTTTCCTCGTAAATTATGAACGAAATTTAATTCTAATGGTATTCATGAACAGCGACCCTTTGACGAAAGTTACTTAATTAAACAGGCCTTGGCAAAAACATTTTTTTGTTGTATCTAACTTTAAGTACCTTCATTTGTTTGTAGTTGAAGTTTTTAAAATTTTATGCAGCAATATTTTGAGAAAAATAAATTATTTAAATCGGCTAATGTATACTGGTTTCAGGTAGAACATCTATTGTGGTTACGTTATCATTTTGCTTTATCGTAACTTGAAATCTTTCTTGAAGTTCTTTGACTTTGACCTTACCTTAACTTTTACTCTACCAAACCCCGCTCCCAACCTTTATCCCACCTATTCCATAAAAGATTGCTTTTAGCTCACTACAGTGAAAAATATTCTTATTTATTCTTTCCAAACTTTCTTAAATTAAATCTATCAAACATAACAACGTAAATACATTGGGCGTTAGATACCGCATGCGGTAAACGTCTGAAACGCATTCTGCACGGTATATTAAGGAAATGATTTACGATATAAAGAGGACGACTGTAGATTGTCCGAGCACGTTTATAATTTTGTTAAAACATAGTATGTATTAAGCATGTAAGAACGTAATTTGTTGCACCCGCATGCGGTAACTAATAACCAATGAGAATGAGCTATTAGTGCTATGTGTAGATGTTCTTAAGAGATTTGCCGCAAGACTCTTGAGTGGTCCTCAATTTTGACCTCGATCTTCAATAGTGCTTAATATCATAATTCTAGCACTAGATAGATATAAAATTGAATGCAAACTCACCTGAAATATATACAACAATAGGCGGTATATTGACAAGGAATAGAGGCCAAACTCGCTTGGTGAACAAAATGGTTTCTTGTGGAATATATTTGTAACTGTAAGAAAAAACAACAAAGTCATTTCAAATTGAAGACATATAAGTAAATATAGTCTTCAATGGCATACATACACATTCTATAGATTTTGCAGAACTGTTCAAAATCAATTAAAGTCCCAGGCAATGAAGAAATTAATTACACCAACTATCAATCTACCTAAATTAACTATTCCCCTTCCTATTATATACGTAATACTTTAAATAGGGTTGCTATATACGAAAACAATTATTAGAAAAGAATATACCTAAATCCATCTAAATTATTCTAGATCATAAATAACTAACCAAGCTTAAAGACGAATGCCGAAGAATTACAGGAAAAAGAAATATATCTAACAAAGTAATCCTTGTTTACAAATGGACCAGTCAATAAATTCCTCGGCGTGTTGTTTATTATCTTAACGAACTCATTTAGTAGGTCCTTAAATTCCATGATAATAACCCTAAACGACAGCGTTAACGAAATGATAAGACAATGTTCAAGCATTTTGCATTTAATAAGGTTAACAAACTTCAAATATATTCCTTCACGGGGTAAACTTTGTCTAATATCATTCTCAACTATAGATATAATGTTTGAGGAAAATGAGCGGTTTAGCGTGATGCGTGTGGGATAAATAAGAAGTTATTTTTGAAGAAACAAATGTAGTTATGTGGATATAAAACGTTTAGCTATTTCATTTTATTATCGAATGGCAAATTCATTGTTTTAAAAATACCTCGTGCATTTTTAGAATGGATTATTAAATGCGAATTCCTAAGAAGAGATGTATATGTATTAAGATTTTTTATATGTTTAGGGCCAATCCAAACTAGACGAAGAAATTGATAAAATTCAATTTGGTTCTTATATACTGGAGAAGACATACTAAATGGATTTTGTGCGAAAAAAATAGACTACGGGTTAATAAAAAAAGTTATTTATAATATTTCCAAATATTAGTACGTTACACTATTACGTCTATGTCTTTAGTACATTTAACTGAATGTACGTCTCCAATTTCAACAAAATGAATAACAGGCAAGAGGTAATTTACGTTTGTGAACAGCGCCATGTGTCCAAACATACGCACTAATCTCTTAGGGTTCTTCACTGGTCTAAATTGACCCTTACACGTACGGCTTTACAAAAAACGTCCCCTGTCATATTAAAGTTGAGATATGATGAAAAAACTAACCTGGATCGACTTCATCTATCATGATAACTTCCCACGACATGGCCATTGGTGCAGCAAGAGTCAATGCCAAGAGCCATATAAATACAATAATTACTTTTGCTATTCTCTTTGATGTGTGAGCACTGAAACAAAATTTGTCAAATTATAGCATTGCCTGCTCGTATAAGAAAAAGTGAAATGTCGGTGCGGTGTAATCTACTATTAAACACAGAATAAATTAATCATATTACATTCGGAGTAATTAATTGGTTGCCAAGGTAAATATTGACATAAGGAAATGGAGCTTCCCTTAATGACAATGGGCGCGGTGTGTGGTTTTCTGTTCACATTTTAATAGACAACTAGCTAGCTGTTTGCTCCCCAGTTTAGACAAGAAAATATACATTTATAACTACAGCCTTTTGGAGAACTTATTCGCCAGATTTTGTCTATATTGGTCTAGTTTTTTTGCAGTAGTGCCTAGTCTAATATAGTTTAATCTAAATAAAAATTTACACGCATAAACATGCAAACACAGCTCAGCTGACAAGTTGATGTACCAATATGTAATTGTAGTGATTAGTAAAAGTTAAATTAATAATATACTTTGAGAAATCATACCCGCAGAATTTTTCTGGTAAAATGTTAAGATATAAGTTTCCCAATCTTTCTTTGATAGAAAATATATTTACACAGTCTGCTTTGATTTTTGTAAAAGTTTTTTCTTGCTGATATATTTGTCTTATATTTTGTTTACAGTGTTGGGTCTTTATTTGATTTGACGCCAGTTTTGTAAATAACAGTAAATTCATTACATTTACAACAAGAACATAGATACAAACATGTTTAGTGAAATTAACAAAATTATATTAAACTCGCTGCCAATTTGAGACGTCATTCGCAAAATGTGAATTTTGTCTAGAAATTAAAATATATTTGTTTCTGTCGTTTGTTTCAATGTTTAAACAAGATAATACATATGTGCGGTGGCTAATTAAGTGTCTCGGAGGTCTTAAATATAGTATCGATGTCGATCGTCGACCGCGCGTTATTTATTTCAAAGAAACGACAGTAAAGTGATGTTTACTGTTAATGCAATATTCTACCACTGCGCATACCTCATACATTCTCTCTTCCACCATCAATAAATCCAGATCTAAAGTATTTATATCTGATGTTTTGCTCCTTACATTTTTAATAAATCGGCAAACCTTTTACTTAAGGAATCGTTTAGAGGTCATTGCTAAAAATAGCTATATACTTAAGCATTGGGCTATAGCACGGTATTGGCCTAATGTAACCCTTATTTATGTCTTGACCTTTGTTTTAGGATCTTATATAATTCAAGTCATTTTTAAAGGGATATATTACTTACCTCAGTGGTGTAATGATTGCTCTGTGTCTGTCAACAGCAATGGCGGTCAATGTAAATACACTGACATTGACACTGAGGGCTTGTACAAACGGACAAAAGGGACACATGAAGTGTGGTAGCAACCATCGCTGTAGTAGAGCCGCTTGGAACTGCCGACAAAATTGGGTTTATATTTTACATTTTGCAGTTAAAATAGGATTTATATTAAATTAAATTAGCTAACAGTCAATTTGATCTAATCAGAGAACGCTCACGCATTTTCAACTGATCAAATCCAATATTGATTTTCTTAATTTATACTTATAATTAATTTGCTATAGCGGACAATGTCGTATTTTATCTATTGAAGCAAACTATTGTTTGTCTAATCAGAATTGGCGTTTAACTAGAAAATCTACTAAAATATATTCATGAAAAAAAAAAATGAAACGTTTTAGTTCCTAATTTTTGTAATGTTGTTTATCACTTTCTTTCTCTTTTACAAGTCATGGAAGCACGTGACTTATTTTGATTATAGACTAGAACACAGTGTAAACATAAGATACACAGACATGCGGAGCATTAGTGGCTGACCAAACTGCATTAGTCCGCCATATGTATGGGCTTAATAACGTGTTTCTAGGGTTTTCTTTAAAATATTTAACACGCATATAAGGAGATTTCATGTTATTAACCCAGTTGTCCCTAGTCGCGTTTTGATATTAGCTTGAAAATAGCCACGAGAGGAGACTACCCTTTATCTCATTAATCCAAATGCAGCAGTGCTTCTTTGCGATGGCAATTGCCCATCACAGGCTAATTTAAAAACAAAAATTCTGTCACATGCTGGACTACTATATAAGAAATAAAAATAAAAGTATTTTTTTATTTTTTTTATTTGTATAAATAATTTTGGTCACGTATTGGCAAGTTAATCAAATTCGGGAGCAATTTAGTTTGAGACAAACATACTATAGAAATAAAACAGAAGGGTCGTTTGGGCTTTATGCCTTCAATATTAGTTTTGCGTCACCCTTTTATTACTCATTTAAGAGCTCAATAAAATTCGTGTTCCTCAAGCGTCTAGATCTTATTTAAAAGTACAAAAGTATGACCTAGATTGAAATATTAAAAAAGAATAAGTGAAATACTAGCAACAATTTAGTAAAATTATATTATTTTTAATAAGTAGGTACAGTGGTACCTCGGCATACGAGTTCAATTCGTTCCGTAACCTTGCTCGTATGTCAAATTGCTCGTATCTCAAAGCACCGTATGCTGCTCCGAATATAGATCGGGGCGCATGTTGGATTCCTCGTATCACAAATCTTGCTCTTATCTCAAAGCAAAATATCGCTCGCTCGGCGGCTCGTACGGGACAGACAAATAAACATTCATTTGTATATATATATATATATATATATAAAAGTTTAGGTTAAAATTAATAGTTTTGGCAAGCACCCGAAGAGAAGTAGGCTTGAATTATTTACCTTAAACTTGTGTTTCTTCGAGTGTTAATGTGTAATAATAGATTATTATTCATTAAATGGTCATGATCGTGTGTGCGTGATTAATCTGCCCTTCAAAACTCTGTTGAAAGCTTCACTAAAGAAGCAACCACTTTAACTACAACTAAGACTTAACCTTATTGTTTTGTAACATTAATAAAATATGTGTAATGTACCAGGTTGATTTGATGTAAATTTTAATTTTGATTATTTAATAAAATATAATTAAAACAGGATACTTAAAAAAGTAAATATTTCTAAAAACAATACTTCACGTGCAGTGTATTGTCTTAAAGAAAACTATAATGATAAAATTTAAATTAGTTTAAAAAGTAAGAATTTAAAAATAAACCTATATAATTGTAACTTTGAAGACTTTCTATTCAGAATAAAGCGTATTCTGAATGAAAACGTAACGTACTTATTGTGAGAATTTAATCGAATTTTTCTCTTGTGATTTAGGATTTACTTTGAATTTCAATAAAATGAGAAACGTTAACCGTTATTACTTTTCCTTCCTAAACATTAACAACGCGATTAATGTTTAATGTTATAGAGCTATGATTTTAAGAGGCCTAAATGAAGGTTTTATTACACTGTTTAAGTAGTTTTCGAAATGCTCGTGGTTTTTTACGACATGCGTTGTTCGTGTCTCAGTTTCCAACTCAACGTTTTGCAGAATTTTGCTGTCAAATCTAAGAAAAGAACAAATCCTCTCGGGTACCATTGTTAAAATGTTTTCCTTAAATGTCTCTACTAAACCAGAACTTAAATAGAGTATAGAGTAGAGCGACCGCATGTAAGGTGCCATTAGTACCGCATGAGATTTTAATATTTTTTTTATACATTGACGTTGTTAAATAACTTTAAAATTAAACTCATCTAAACGAATTATTTACTAGGCCGCCTATTTGTTTAAAATGATTGAAATAAAATAAATGTTTAATTGTTTACCACAAATAAATCACAAATAATACATTTTAACATTAAAATCGTAAACCACATTCAGACGACAAATATTATGGAATTTGCAAATTGAAATTCTCTCTTATGTCAGGTAAAGTTCACATTACATTCGAACGTAACGTAAGGGTAACATTATACGAATACGTTATATTTAACGCGTAGGTAGGCAGACTGATGGTAGTAATTAGTCTGCCTTTCCGGGGTAGTATCGCCACTTTCATGTGTAAATGAATCCCGCGTTGAACTTAGTTACTTTTTGGGTTGTTTAGAAGCCCAGTGTAATTTGTCGACATTGCGGGAGCGACTGCTACCTGCAAATATTTCTAATGGCTAGCTTAACAATTCGCCTGAAATATAATAATAATTGTGATCCTAATCACCAATGAAATTATATATTGAAAGTGAAAATTACCTGAAAAGGTACAGCAAAAAGTCCGATAACAATATCAGCAAGCGCCAAGTTTGCTATGTAACAGTTTGTTACACTCTGCATACGTCGGGCAGTTGCAACAACCCACATCACAAGAAAATTACCAACGACAGCCAACACAGATATTGTTCCATATAGAAATGATAACAGGATTATCATTCCTGTTGGTACATCGTACAAAGCATCTGAAACAAATAAGTATAATATAATGTCTTGGTTTATTTAATTTAAAATTCTTTATGCGGCTTGGTGTTAAAGTGTTTGAACATCGGATTAAAACTAAAATTATATGCGAAAGTGAGTCACAGAAAGTATTTTACAATTACTTAATAAATATGATTTTACAAATACACACCGTCTTTGGCGACCTAGGATCTAAATGTTGTATAAAACAACAACATTTATACATTTATTTAAAAAAGCATATTTCATTCGATATTCCAACAATCGACTGAATCACCCGGTTACAATCGGTATACAATATTGGTGAAATCAAACCATTTATTATTTTAATTTGCAAATTATAGCCGCATTCATACCACTTGACGTTCTTAAACAACAGTGGCGCTATCTATCCGTGAAATAAACGAATATAATAAAATTGAAATGGATGACATTGCCAGATGCTAAAATGTGGTACTTTATATCTACTAAACAGATCATTATGCTTTAATGAAAATGAGTTTTAATTTTGATTCTTTCATTTAACATACAAATAAAAGACCAGACCAAAGTAAGCATTATCAAAGTATTAAGTTAAGCATATTTGACTAAAAGGGGTGTTCTTTTTAACGTGAAGGTCGACATGATGTAAATATTCCAGTGATTTTCGTAAACGTTTATAATAAATACGGAAGGATGGAAGGAAAAATCGTATTCAGTCACGAACTTATTCCGCATAATCTAATATACCCAGTAAATTGGAATCAATTCTTACCAAAATATACAAAATAAATGTGTGACATATTTTTCGTTATAATAATCTAATTTATTTCTACTATGTAATATAATTATATTATATTATAGAAACTATTTTGTATTAAGAGCATTTTTTTAAATAATAATTACGTATAATTAGTTTTTTCAGGCGTTACTTTGCGGAAATCCATATTAAAGGAAATTTCAAAATTATTTTGCTTATAATTCAAGTTATTATAATACAAATTACTGAATGTTGTAGCGGGAATTATAAGCAAAATAATTTTGAAATTTCCTTTAATAATTACGTACTTTTATAGTGGTAACATAAATTTAACTAATTTCCTCGGAACGAAATCAGAACGAATACGATTACTATAATACGATTAAAATTAAAATATTGTATGCGGTTTACTATCGAGTTTATTTCTATTATTTTAATTAACATTAACATTAACATTAATTAACATTTTGAAAACTTTACAGCTTTCGTGGTCACGGCTAGATATTTAAGTATTATGAAAAGTAACACAATTTATAATTTAAATAATTTTATCGTCACAAAAAAAAATCAATTGAATAAATGTTATTATTTACGAAAAAAGGCGTACGATTCGACTAAATTGGAATTTATATATTCTTCATAAAATATCGTCGTAGTTTAGCTAAAACCTATATTTATGAATAATATTACCAAAAACAACGAGACTGGAATTTTGAACGAACACGCTAAGCTATGTTTATGATCGTTAGATGGAAAATGTTTTGCTATGCCTACGTACCTAGTTGTATAAGTTGTAAGTTACATTATCATTTCGACGCCAACAGAGCACGTTGCGATACAATACGCGAGATAGTAATTTATGCTAGTAACAAGATATGATAATCATTGAGTTAAATGTATTAGAAGAGCAATGTATACTGACATAAATACGAAACTGTACGGGACTTATTTCCTCACTTCACTCATAGAAAAGCGACTGCTTAGCCGTATATTATCTAAGTTATAAGCATTTTAAAATAAAATCAATCAATATAATTAAAAAACATAAAAAATACTAGTGAGTGCCCAAACTACACAAATCTGTTGCATTAATTACTATATGGGACCGGAATAAAGTCGTTCTGTCGTTGTTTCTAGTATACGTAATTCAATTAATCATTCTTAGATTAAATTTTGTATATTATATAAAATAATAAAGGGGATCTGTCACAGTCAAGCTCAATTAAGGAGATACAATTGTTACAAATGTGTGGGAGAAGAGCTTACAAAATGTCGGAAAAAATTACACTCATCAAGGTTCCGCGTGTCTTCAAAATATAATACGACATATGCGGGCTTACAATATTTTTAACCTACGTTTCAATTTTGTATTTATATCACGTTTTAAGGTGAAAAAAGAAATATTTACTAAGCTTTGTTAGGACTTCTTTTCGCGTATATAAATGTAGCATTTTATCAAAAAGTACTAATATTTTATTATAATATAAGCCTTAGTCTTTGTATAACGACATAGGTAGGCTAATTCCTATAGAATAAGTTCATGTTCTGATTAAGTAAAATTAAACGCCTAACAGATAGTTACCTTCTGATTAGATTACGTTGAAACATGAGGGTAATTGCTAATTCTATATTACTAGGAAGTGCTTGGTTGTTTTCTACTCGGAACTCTCTGGAGTTGCTTGCTTGACTGTTTCTTTTTGTTCACTGGTATCCGTAAATATTTATTATGTTGGAAATATGAAGTGAGCAAAACTTCGCAAAAAAAATTAATCAGGAAAAAGCATTCAAATCGTTCTACGTATATTTAAGGTAGACCCCCTTTTTGACAAACAAACAACGAGTGATTCCAAATTATAATTACTCTAGAAGTGACTATGAATAATTCAGATCTTCGAAATATTTAATGAGGATGTCTTGTTGAAATAAAAATAACGAAATGGTAGTGTGAAGTGTACTCATGAATATTTTCCAATATTTTTATTTGCTATCTACAGAGGCAGAGGCAGGTAGCTGCCACCTTCTTGATAAAGTGTATGTTTATTAGTTGTTACTCACAATTTGGTCTAAAATCACATAATACGAGGAAAAACTGGTTTCCGTTTGTAACTAAGCAATTGCCTAAAGATGAATTTTCTGTGCCAGTTAACTTGTATGGTCAGTTTTATGGTTGAGGAAATTCGATTATTCCCAATTATATGTAGGACAGCTGCGTACTTCGTACACGTTTGGAAAACAACTTTTTATCTTTACAAGGAGCTAAAACTGTTTCATTTAAAGTTTGGTTGAAATTATTATTATTAAAACTAGAGCCTGCTCCAGATTCGTCACAATTAATAACAAATACCACAGCAGTGTCAGTGAGTCTTGGTTTGTGTTCAAATTTTCATTGATATTATTTTTCTAATATAATTAACTCAATGTCAATTTTTTCTATTAAATAATAATTATTAAAAAAAAACTAATCAACAGTTTTTAATTTTAACTTTAATACAAATTCAAAACTTCAAGGTTTAGTAACCAGGTTTCATCATCAGGGATTGTAAATAGCATTCTTATATGTCACCTACTATATAGTGCATGCTATAATTGTACATAGTATACCACTACCAATTCTGTATACGATTAATAGTTTCATCTTTATGACTTAGATATATAATAAAAGTAAATAAAATAAACACTTACCAAATGAATGATTTGTAAAATTTTGCCCTAAATATTCTTTTCCAGTAATATTTCTTGACCAATCAGCGTCATCTTCTTGTGTTGAACTCGTCGTACTGTAACAAAAGGAAAATATATTATTACATACATTTATCCATTGCGTTAAACAAGTTAGAGATGACATCAGAAACATTTATATATAGTTTGATATATTTGTATTGGTTAAATTGATTTTTTTAATTCACTTCCCCTTTTTATATGTTCATTTAAATAAAAGATATTTTAAACTTATAAAGTCGTCTTGTTTCTCTCAACTTAGGCAACCTTAGAATGAAAAATAGGATTTTGTTTCGTTTATTTGTTTCAAATAACTACTACGATTGTGCTCTATCTAGTTTACACATTACTCTATCAGCCAACGTAATCACGCGCGCCATCCGTTGTATATTGACTTTCACATAGATTTTGTTTGATATGTCTTCTCCAGTATATGTGACTGAATGTATTTACCGTACTGATTTCCAAGCATACTTAACTCGACTTTCGACCTACTTTACTTGAAAGACAATCAATCTACTGAGAACACTTTATTTCGAAATTATTCCACATCCAATAAAATCATGAAATGTAAACATCTTTATGTTTATGCTGAACATTTTGCGGTTTAACCACAACCTATTTATTATACAAAGGAAATGTGTAGTGTTATAGATTTGAATCGTTTATAGGTATCGATTAAAAATTACTAAAAAAACTTTAAAACAATTTTGGAAACAGCAATAAATATTTTTAATTGTATTATTATTTAAATTCCCAAATGATCCTAAAATATGACTTGGTCACTTCATGAAATACCCATGAACGTTGAAGGAATAACCGCCATCAGCCAATCAATCAAATTGAAAAAAGGAACATTCATTCTAAAAAAAGGAATGTTACGTTGCCTTTCATTCGATTGTTTTTTGCACTTTTTATGCTTCGGCTTCCCTCATTAATTCCACACTACGCCACTGATTCGTATATTAATATGATACAAATCTTGTAAACAATGATTAAATCTCAACTTCACGCATCTTATTGAAATAAGCATAAACTATTTTCCATTATAGATCTATAATAATAATATATTATGATAACTATTTCATAGTTTAACCAAAACCAACATATGTCTTCTCTTTGAGAAAGTAACAAACTTTGACAAACAAGGTTAACCAATATAATATTAAGATTTACCGCTGTACCTAAACTCTGTTATTAATCGTCTTTATAGAGATTAAATAATACATATATAATGTTATAGTTTCAAACTAAGACTATATCCCAATCACGTTACGGAAGTAACTTAAAAATAGATAGTAGGTTATAACAAGAAGAGTGTCCACCGTCAATATCGCACACTAAATTAGGGTCCGAATTCGCCTATAAAAAAACACAATTCATAACAATAATCATAAACAATGTGCTGTGTAAGCACATCACGTTACAAACAGTTACTCAATTTCACAACGAGCTATTTG
Organism: Tineola bisselliella; assembly: GCA_028551675.1. Classification (NCBI taxonomy): domain Eukaryota; kingdom Metazoa; phylum Arthropoda; class Insecta; order Lepidoptera; family Tineidae; genus Tineola; species Tineola bisselliella. Next base: position 4,680 of record JAPWLS010001583.1, on the reverse strand, counting down.
ATCTTCAATTATTTCCCGACAGAAATATAATCGAGTAAGAATTTTATAGTTAACGAAAAAACAACAACTTCGAATATCTTCAAATAAATCGATATATCGGAAAAAGTCTGTTTTTCACTTTCAAAATTATAAAAACAAAATCAGTTAGCAAAGGGGCGTGATAATTTTACGTAGACACCTAAAATAAATTATAGGAGCAATTTATGTTAAAGTAAACAACTCGTACGCTTAATAAATTATATTTTCAAGAGCAACGACATTACATATCAATTACACACATAGCAACTTAGTTCGATAATACGTTTGATATTACAACAGATTTAATATTAATCAATCAAATGTGGTTTTAGTGATGTTGTGTCAGGGCTCATACTCATCTAGCCTTCTAAACTTTCGGCCCAAGAGTTAGAATAATAATTTTGTATCCATTAACACTGTTTAAAGTATAATAAAGTTTACTAAAAATAAAAAATTAAAACGTATTTTGTCAACTTTATGACTTCGAATTGTATCGTATTTCAAATTCAATTGATAATATTATTGGGACGAATTCATAAATTCTCGAGTGGCATTCGTGATAGATATTGAATCTTCATTTATTGAATAATAATATCATACGTGTGAATTTATTTGTGTAGCTATTGTTCCAACATTGAAATTTATTAAATTTCTAATATCAACATTAAAATTAAATTAAAATATTTTATGGTATTCACAATCGTTTATTGATATTATTTTAATCCTGTGACGTTACTTGGAAGCAGTTTTCGAAAAATCGATTTAAGATATATCAATATAATCAATATCATAACATTGTTGTTTAATACTCTAAATTACCTCTTGTAAAAATAAATTAATGCTTAATAGTTGATTTAAAAAGGAAAGTAAACTATAATAAAGTTAATTGGTTCGTGTTAGTCTTTGAGAAGTCATGTCAAAGAAAACACTCGTTGTGCACAAACAATGGCCTCAGTATTATTTTACTGAGTAATAAATCAGACAATGGGACAGCTATCTTATAATGAATTTATAAATAAAATCATTGAATTTAATCTACATCGTATCTAAGAGAGCACTACTCTACCATACTTGTCCCTTTCTAGCATTTTAACTCAATGGTGCTAATGTTATCTTTGCGCTTAGAAACAGCTAAACTGTGTTTTTTTCCAATACAGGTACATAAAGGTTAAAGCGGGGCGCGTTTGTTATCTTATCTAGATATTAGAAAATTGCTTTTTTATTTACACCAAATGTGTAATTTAAAAAATCGTGCATGATAATTTTATTAATGGGTATTTCCCCAAATACTTCTGGTGTACTTTTGGTAAGCTTTGATACTTATATTTTTTATATTTACATATTATTTCTATACATATCATAGGATAATAAGCCCATGCTTCGTGAAATGCATCTTCATACTGCGCTTAATGGCTCATTTCATTGGTCGTAATTTTGAGGGTTACCAGCATATAAGGAATATCTGTTTGTTATCTATGTATTAATCTAATCAATGCGCCTTGTAAGGTCCTGGATGCTAGAATGGACGAAAATTTTTTTTTTAAATACATTACTATAATAATTCGTAATACTATTTTATAAACTAATAGGAGTGTCTTATTAGGTTTTCTTAGTACAGAACAAAATTAACGTCAAGATTCCAGGTAATTCATGACACCTAACAATAGGAAAACTCCGCAATGACTTTCTTTATGAACATTTACCTACCTATTGCGAAAATTTCCACGATCAATTGTATGGCTCCAAATTACGAAAATAATGTTTCTTATAGCTAAATACCTACTATATATACTTACTTAAGGTACTGCGATTAATAATAAATATAACTCGATTTACATTTATATTTTAGTTTTCTTTGGTTAATTAACGTAAATGGGCTATAATTAAAGGTTCTCAATGCGGCCATAAATTAAAATAAAGTAAAACTACATAAAAACAAATTATGTTGAAGTTACAATAAAAGATATATAACTGTTGTATCGTCATATAGGTATTTTAATATAATAGATAAATACCATCTTATACACATTCAAGTCTTATACCAGTCATTGGTTTTATGACCTCCTTGCGTGAGATGGCGCTGTAGTCGCATCTAACTTCTGATACGAAGCAACTTGCAACCGACTTTCGCTGAGATGGCACATTTTGCTAATAGAGTTGTACGAAAGCCATATGAAATAGGCATCTAGAAATAAGTAGTTAAATAAAAGAGTTGGAGTATATTAATCGAATTTAAACCTAGGAACAAGTCGTATCGGAAAAGTACTGGTGGCTGACTAAACTGTATTTGTGCGCTGGGCTAACATATCATAATATAGGTTTTTTTTTTGTAGATGTATCAGAAATTTCACAGTAATTCCTTAATTAAAAGCTTTCAAGCCTTATACAAATGCAATAAAATACGTATGAAACGAGTATACGGTAAAAGTTCCCCAAGTACTACGAAAAAAAAGTAACTTCTTAGAAGGAAACACCAATGGAATGGAGAAAGTTTCCAAAAATTCGAGCACAAAGTAAACAGAAGAATTCGGTCGAAGATCATTGTATGCTTGTGTATGGCTTTAACTTAACAATGAAATAGAGATGTACGTGACTTAGGCCCACTATCCATTGGAGCGTATAGACACGTACTTTTGTAAAAAAAAGTAATGTAGAATGCGCGTATAATAAATGAAATACTTATAAATTTGCTAAATATATGTTGTCTGCCCTCGCATTATAATATAACTTTACAACTACCAGCTACCATGGGGTTCAGAAAGACGAATGTTAAGATACTATAAATTACAATGACTGCACAATTTTTAGAACATCTCGGACTAAAATAATCAAAATAAACGCGATGGTAATCCTCATAAGAATATGAAATTATTTAAATCATGTTCGCGAATTACTCTGACACATTACCATAAAATAGGCCTGAATTTGAATGTGATTAGGTTATGCATATAATTTATTTTAAATTCTATTTTATTAATATTTAATACCACTATTAACAAGTTATTGGTTATTAGTATGCCGTCTCGGGGCGAAGTCCCAAGCCCAACATACCTATACAAAATATATAGTTGTGTTTTTCGATCAGATAATAGTCGACTACATCAAGGGGACTGTGCCTTGTCAATCTGGACAGTATACATTAGTCTTCTAAAGCCGAAGTAGCGACTTATTGAGTGCAGATTTTATGTAATATAATCATATTTGTATAGGTAAAAAAAGTTTTGACTTCAAAATGCACATGATCCTTATTTTTTTTAACAAATCTTATTGTATATTAAAAATTATTTTATATCTCATTTGAAGAACTCCAAACGAATAAAAGAAAAATAAATTAAAACCAAAAATGAGAGTAATAACATTAACTTCACCAAGGATCGTAAACCATACTTGAGAGATACTTAGCAAAAATGTAGGTACATCCTTCATCGTAAACTTCACCCTGTTCACTCGAGACGTGTGTCTAGTGTCTGTTATGCACGTATATTGGCCTACTTGTTACAATTTTTATGACATTTTTATGGAACTAATAAATTCACCAAAAATAGAGAATATTATTTATACGAAAATTACCAAAGATCCAGATCAAAATTACTAATTTTTGTACAGATTACTCTAGATTTTGCTAGATATCACCGTGTAAATATTTGCTTAAGGTTTTAATAAATAATAATAATTTTAGTAAATAATTTCCTTTTTTAGATTACTATCATATTTTGAAATTAGAAAGCGATTACTCACAACACATCTTTTATTATATTTATTTGTGATATATTTCTTATGTTGTTCTGACCTATACAGATAGGATGTGCAGTGATTTTCAATGATTATTTAGAACATTTGCAAATAATACGAAAATTTGTTTGTCTAAATTAAATTTTAATCAGCGAAGAGATTTGAATTTGAATAATCATTAATTAGTCTTAAGTTCGAAGTCTCACAACAAAAGTTTTATTATTATACTAGCTCTTACCCGCGGCTTCGCTCGCATTTAAGTCATCAAATAAGTATCAGAAATCATTTCAATAGAATAGAATCAATATGATTCCAAACAGCTGAAACTATAGTCAGTTGGAAACTACAGTAAAAAAATAATATTGTTTAATAAAAAGTATCCTATATTACTTCTAGTACCTCCAAAAATATGTGTACAGTGTTTCATGATGATCGGTTAAGTAGTTGTTGTGTGAAAACGTAACAAACAAACTCCCATTCACGTTTATAATATTTGTAGGGATATTATTATTTTATAGATCTACTAAACAGTTTATCCAGTTCTAGTAAAACGTTCAGGTGTTAATTTTGACATACTAATGTTACATTTTGCAAATAAATATTCCATATTCTGAAATATAATTCATTATTCAGGTGTTAATATGCACTCAAAGAAGACAAGTTGTAACGAATATTATTTTTTACAAAGAAGTTGTGGAAAGTTGTGCGGATTCCTAAAAAAAGATTGGATTTTCGAGTATTCTAATAAAACTGACTTTACTGCAGCTGTCACTGAGCAATTTAAAAGATTAAACCTTTGAATACGTAGAATTTACGTACATTAAAAGTTGTTGTTGTTTTTTAAATTTAGAACAACAAAAGAGAACAAATAAAAATAAGACATAATTTAAGTTGTTAAAAAGGAAGGAAATGGGCCAATCGTTCAGTCTC
>JAPWLS010002415.1:0-11851 GCA_028551675.1 Tineola bisselliella | reverse complement strand
ATCACTACATTACATAAAAAATCTAAATATATCCGGAATTATGCGTATGACGTATGGGTTAGGCTTAATAATTTTATAAGGGTACCATACATCATAAAAATATTCATAAGTGTCACATTACTATCTAATATAAAAAAGTACACCAATGTTTAACAAACAGGCTGTTAAAGCTAAACAAGTTTCAACATATCATCAATCATTGGACGTCGATTGATGGATGGTGTGAGGACTCGACAGTAATGAAATTTTACGGACGCCCGCATTATTCGTTACGGTAATTACGTCTTTTAATACGGATATCGAGAAAAAAAGGATGCGGTCCAGATTTTTATCTTGTTTTTGTAAATTGAAAACGAATTAAATATTACTTTACGTTGTTATGTATATATATTTATTTTATTTTTAAAATCTATATTGCACGGAACACAATAGGTGAATTTAATGGTCTTTGGACAATTTCTGTTGACCTTTAGGACCAACAGAGAGGTTGCATTGGAGAAGAAGAAAAGGACAGAAAATCACTACATTTACATATATAGGTACATAGAACCGTTCAAATGCTTAATCCATAAGTACCAAAATTATATAACGTATGTAGAAAAGAGAAACTTCATATCAGTCCTTAGATGTTGGCTTGCACAGTTGTTCAAAATGACTCAATACATTACAAGTCTTTTTGTCTATAATAACTTAAAATTTATTTTGTTAAGATTATAACATACCTTATCTAATTAAGTTAGGAAGTATTATGTTGAGTGCAAAAGTTTCGTAAATGAACAACATATTGTTCACAATCGATGAAAATATATCATAAATAAAGCTTAAATGATTTAAATAATAAAACAAAGTAGTCACAGAGACTTACTATTAATAACAATAAAGCACACAAATGATAACTCATATCAACGGTTTCTGTCCGAGTTGGTTCGTTACTACACCCGCAATAAATTACATCAATTGTTTTCTAAAATACAGGTTGTTTTTTATTTCCTAAATACTTATTTAGACAATTTTCTTTATATTTGCAATAACCTAAAACTAAATTCAATTAGAACTCACATCGATGATGAAAAAGGCACTATTTTGTATCGCGTCTAATCGTGTATAATACTTTAACAGTATATGTATAATTTAAATTAACTTACTTATCAATACTACTAAACATTTCTTCATTCACAAACGTTATTAAATAAGCAATACTATTAGTACTTTTAATTGTCACTCTGACAGTTATACATTGAATATGAACTGTCGTAAGCAACGTGGATGGATTGGATTTGATCATCCGATAATGCTGGTTTATTCAATGTTCCTTGTAAATAATTTGTTTTTAAAAAACCAGCTCGAATGTTACTAAATTATTACTTCTAGTATTTAATTAGTGAATTATTTCATTTGTTTTCACAATCGTGTCAATAGTGGTCGCGGCGTGACTTATTATTAAAATTTAGTTTAAACATGTTCGCGCAATTATTAGTATTCAATTAATTTATCGTAAATATAATCTAATTTTAATGCTAAATAATTCTGGGATATGGGGATGAATAAATAATCAGCCTGTACACAAGTGCATTTGCTGATGAAACCACTTTTCACGTGTTGTAGGTACAATGAGCGAAACATGTACGAAATATCGTCGAGTTACGTCACCAATGATTAATGTAACGAAAATAAGCTAATAATCGATTTCTCGCATCAATAATTCCGATTTGAATTATTGTATTCGAATTGGTGTGTTTGCAATTCAAATTAGTTTGTACTGTTTGTAGTTAAATTGTTTGTTGAGTGAAGTTTATTGTTTATTGTACACGATATTTACTTATCCTTTATTGTACGATATTAATTAATTGTAGCAATTACCATTGAACCCGTTTATTGTTATTTTAATATAATACCTATTATTCTAATTAATTATTTCAATTACGATGCTATTGTACACGAAATATTTGTTTACGAAGTTAGACGAAGAAAGTTATTATTATTTTCAATTGAACAAGCAAATATTTAGTATTGTGATGATGTTTTAATTAAATTACAAATTAATAGATATCGTCGTATATTTAGTACAACGGATAGTTAATTAGTTACGTAAGTATTGGTTAGTAACATTGCAAAATATATGTAAGTCTCATAAAATTCTTTATTATATATATTATGATGAAATGGTTTAATTTTTGTTTCATGAAAAGGCATGCAAATTTATTATGTAATCACGTCAAAATTGCTTACATTCATACATCAAAGGTGGGGGTAGCTGTTCATAAAAAGAAAAGGACAAATATCATATTTTCTACAAGCGTCAAAAGTGCAGCTTGCTCATTCATCTTGCTTTGCAACGCTATTTGAAATACGTACCTATTCTCTACGTATTTCAAATCTAAACGATTCAATCTGATCTCTTTTTATTTTTGCGAACAATTTATTTATTAAATTTATTTTAGTATACTATTTCACTATAAGATACAATGTAATGTTAAATACAAAAACGCATGCTTCAATTCCTATAATTGACCAAATAGACCAAGAACTAAAATTGTTTTTTTTTATGTCTAAACGTAATAATTTAAAAATAAATCCGTTTCACGAATAGCTCTCCTTAACCCAGAGCGTAGCAAACCGACTGAGTACGGTTATTCAAATGCGTTTCATGAGTTTCATAAGCTGGTATGCCTGAAAAATATTTTTCATAATGCAAGTTTAAGCTCCGTACTGAACGTTCTTCCTGTGTGTGCTTAGAGAATTATTTGAGTTTTCATTTCATTAAACTTGGTTATGCAATTTCTCTATTGATATTATTTTCTCTCTATAACTGGAGAAAAACTGAATGATGAACAGAATTATTCTGAATTACTATTGAAAAACAAAACACGAAAACATGCCCACAAATGACGTCAAACATCACTATAATAATTGTATTAAAAATTGTAGACGTGTCTATAAAAAATATACGTTCGTGCATTATTTAATATGAAAAGTTAAATTTTCCTCGGCCTTTGGAAATTACCGACAATGTCTGGGGCATGTCAGGAAAAATGAGTAGCGTGTTGTGTCGGACGTAGTCGGCAAAATTGTAAACATTCTACAAGCTAACATTCCCTTTGTCTATTAATAACAATATGTTTCTTAATGTTATAAATGTTTTCTGCAGACTTTTAATTTATAAGTAAAAATTTATAAAAATACAATAAATAATACGATGATATCAAAAAGAAAAATTTAAATTTCCTCTTCAAGAAGCAGCACCCTAAATCGCACAGTGAAATGAGCAGTGCTTTCAAACAATTACCTAAAAGTTGGGAAGTTCAAAAATAAATTTTAATAAATCGACTTAGTGAGTGTGCTCAATGCTCCCACCAGAAGCGGCCATCCCGGGAGCCCACGACAGCGGGTACCCTCTTGTATCTACGGCGAAGAGTGCGATTTTATGATCCGTGAATATCGCGCAGGCATTTCTAGATGTTCGGATCACATTTTTATTGTTATGGAAATGTGAGTTTCCCGTTAGTTGGAATTTCTAAAGGGTCGATTAGGACGTCTGGTTTTGAAGGTTGCACACAATACGAAACCTTCTCCCCTCTTATTTGTCGGATGTGCGCCGCCTTTGAATGTTATTCTCGCACTGAACAGAGCTTTGAAATGCATTACCTGTTATAAATGTGATTTTTGAATATTCAAAGCATGTGCGACTAAAAGCTATGATTTATGCGACACAATTCAATATAAAATATACCCAAAAGTAATCGTGCAAATAAAATGACGGAGTTCTCCTGAAAATATGTTCCAGCTACAATAAAATTATAAAGTAAAATTTATAAGAAGACACAATACAATTTTTAAACAATAAAAATGTAATAAATTCACCTCAGTGAGATAACTCAAAAGCGACGTGTGGAAAAGTAATAAAAGCGATCACGCGTTACCACTTTTGAAACGCATCAATTGATAGCAAACGTAGCTGACAAGCTGTATTGGATTGCTCACTGTGAAACTATGAAAACGAGCGATCAAATTTTATTGAATTTTCCGCTCAAATGTGTCTCTTCAGTGATAGGTTATATTGATGAGTACAAACACCCAGCATACATTGTGATACATTGTTTCAGTTTAATCCATGTATACAGAATGGTCATCAAACCAGTTTGTGATTTGAAAGTTATGTTCGCAGAAATTACGTCGTAAAGCAAAGGTTAGGGTGATTTAAAATTTGTATTTGTTTAGTATTAAAAAACAATTGGAAGTAATAATATGTTTATTATAATTGAAATTCATTAACGATTTTGGTAACAAAGTGTAAATTATAATTTTTAAAAATTCATTTTATACTAACAAGATATTTAGATAGGTGATTTAGATAGTAATTTTGAAAATGTCCGATAATAGACCATCAGAGCTTTCTAGTAAAGCAGTTACCAAAATTATAGCTCTTACACTATCGGGAAATCACAGGCTTTGTTTTACGACATCGTTACGGTTGTCCCTAAGACCCGAACTCGCCTAGACCCGGGTTGACCCGTTTATGATGGCCCGTGACCTATCTGCCTTTGACGTTTATTGCTTTGCACTAAAATAATATGTTCTAGGAATACCGAGTGGTCTGAATGGAAAACGAATTATGGAGATAATGATTTGAACACTATTTTACGATTAAAACTAAATTGACTATGTATGTAAAATCCTTAAATAAATTTAAAATGTTCGAGTTTGGGTGTTTTATGTTTGTGTAGTATTTGCCCTGTTCAACCCATCTTGATTTGACGCCAATATATATATATATATGTATATATGTACCTACATATCAGTTTGACCTGTAATAAAACGGCAAATTCTATACGACTGATATATGCATTTATTATTATTTAATTAGTTTGTCTAAGAGTTTATATAATTCATAAGATTGACTAAATAAAATCAAGTTTGTATGAACTATGTTTAAATGAATAATGTGTTAAATATATAACGGCATCTAGTGGCAAGTATTGGAACTAAAATATAAAAGTCTTTATTGCATAATCATTTCCAAAATATCGTCTTTAACAATGTGTTATCAAGTATAAAATGCTTATTAACGTAGGTATTCATATATAATAAAATATATATTATGAAGTAATGCACACTGCTGCTATCACCATTCTCCAATTACCAACAACATACTTCATAATACAATCTCGAGCTTCTGAAACTTCACAACAACATCTTCTAGCTATTATAGCCTTTATTACATACCGTGTAGAGGTCATAATTGTGTGCGATAATAAATAAAAAGTGACCAACATTGTAACAACGAAAGTGTAGACTGTAGAGATACGAGGATGCAGCTTAGTTTATCGACTTGGGAGCCATTCACTACGATGTTCCACTCCTGGGGGATCAATTAGTTTTGCAGTAATTTTAAACTTTCCGCGATATGTCAACTTTGTTATGAATTATGCAGTGTAGGTACTGTCTTTTTGTATCAGAGATTTGTGTCTTTTTTGTATCAGAACTAAGACCAATGAAGCGCCTAATACTGTTTAATTGCATGAATAAGATATTGTATTAATTTGTTTCCAAGGTCAATAAGAAAAGGTAAGAATTAATTGGCTTTGTTTTCTTCTTTGAATAATTCAACAAAACTCCATAAAGTGGTACAGACGTCACTTCTGATAAGGAGCTGGGTCCTGCCGTCAGACGGTCCCTTGTCAAATTAACGCCGGCCTTTCTTGCTTGTGAGGAATGATGTCGGCGAAATAAGAATATTACTGTAGACACCTTCCAGCATCCACTTACATACATACAGTTTTAATGAAAAAAGGTTCGCTATTGGAGGTATAAAAATATATCTTGACACGTGTTAAAATGTACATTAAAAATATAATTTACATTAAAAAATAAGTGAACAAAACAATAGGTAATTTGTTTATAATTTTTCAATAATCTATGTTTTCTACATATAATAGTAACATTGTGAGAGATTGGTGATCGACCTAAATGTATGAAATAAGTAAAACTGTATTAGTATACAATTGTAGTCATAATTAAATTGTTTCAAAGATTGCAAAATTTGTAACTTTTCTTTTCATTCAAAAAGTACATGACGTCGGGAAAGGAAATGTCCAAAAAGAGACACAAAAAGAATGAATATTACAAATGATTCAATTTGAAACGACATAATTTTTTTCTGTTATCCTCAACTGGCGAAGACTGCGATTTCTTGCTGGAATCGCTTATTCCTCAGTCGTAACAAACGTAATAGAGTTTTGTTGAGTTTTTCCCTAATATTATTAACTTATTTTGTATTTTATATAACTTTTGGTAAAGGCAATGAATTTGTTTTTATTACGTTATTTTTTATTAAAATTACCAACAACAAAAATCATTGCAGATGCACGGACTTACCAGTATTGTTTGATATTTGTTACACACATATGAATGTTAGCTATGAACCTCCATAAAGATGAAAGGCGTAGATGAAGCAAACTAAAAAATCTGTGGAACACGATACTGCTTCGTCAAGACCACAGTTTTTGACATTTTTTATATTTTTTTATTAATAGCCCAGCATATGACCACACTTCGCCTGATGTTAAGCTAGAATGCGGTCCATGAGCAATATGAGCATAGACAACTGTCACCACAGACAAATGTCCGCGTGCAACAGTCGACTCCGCTATGCCGGCTTGACTCTTTAAATTATAATATAATATATTAAATATTTCGACACAGCTTTCGAAACATGGGATTAAATTTATGAAAATAGATGTAATAGTGGACAAACATATAATTTACTAAGTATATTTTAGTAATATGTATATAAGTATGAAGGGTTACTCAAGTCTCCTTTGAAAGAGAATGACAATTGGTTTTGTTTCACGTCGTTACATCTCAAGAACATGTCGGATGGAAGTCCAATATCCTCTCGCCACATAATATTGCGTATCGCTGAAACTGTCAACGCAGAATGGGTATGTATTATAATAAATAAATCATGTCAATATACGACGATTCAAACAATATGATTTTTTTAAAATGATTTAAAAATCGAATGTAAAATAATAGACTTAGGTAGCATTTAAAATGTCTCAGCAGGGAAGTCGAAACGTAACTGAATACAAAATTTCCTGGCACAAGAATGAGCCGAGTGTTTTATGCAGTCCGTAACTATTTCGAGCATAACACAAACAAACACGGTGGTCGAGAGTTTTTCCAGTTAAATTGTACGGGAATGACGAAATGAATTATGGAAAATTGTTCTTTAAATATACTTATGTCCTATATATTTTTGTTGTATAGTGTAGGTTACTTATTAAACGTATTGTATTTATTATTAGGACTTTGTGGAGGTTTATTAAATATGTTATTTGCAAAGCTGGTGTGGTAATGGGTTGGGGTGTTTGCAGCTCTTGTAATCGCCACATTTCCATAAGGCATAAAGTCTTTTAAATTATAATAATCCAATCATGCTTGGGTATACCTCAGACATGACCTATGTATTGATTGTTATATAGGTATATAGTAAATATATAGTAGTACTCGTTGATATATATTTTTAATAAACAATAAAGTTAAATTGAAAATTGTTTTATTTCATTTTGGCATTAGTGTGCTAGAAAATCGGATTCTTGGAGCTGCGCCAGACGAAGTTTCCAAGTCGTGTGGGGCCTTTTTTACATTTAATACTCTTAAGTTTGATGTAGTGGACGGAAGAACTTATTAGGTTGCAGTAGGAGATTAATACTGTTTATTTTCTTAAGAGGTTTTACACAAATTGAATATTTCATATCGTATTTTATAGCAGCGATGGTAAATTAAGTTTGATATATTTTCTCTTACATTTTAAAGAAAAAATATAAATAACATTTATTTTTAATAAGGATTTTTTTGTATTGTGCAGATATTTATAATATAAGATGGGTCAGAAATGTGTCTGTATTTAGAATTATTATTTTTAAGAACTCGTAAACGCTCTTATTCTGCCTTTTATATTTGCTTTTATACAATTTACTATCGTGTTTATCATCATTATTATTCGAGTAATTACAATGAACGCTGAAATAAGTCGTATAAAAGATTTGAGCTTTGTTATGTTTCTGCCTTCATGAAATTAGATTTTAATGATCTCTTGACTTGGAGGGGAAATAAAACTGTCGTTTGATACTAAAACGGGGTCGGACATGTTACAGGCTGCACCCGGCACTGGTATGCGAGGGGGGTCGTAGAGGTCCCCTCTAGGGGGTTAAGGGGGTCCAAGCGAACCCGTCACGCGCTACGGCAGAACTCACAAATCACGCAAGACAAGGCACGCGACCTATCTTTGTAACACGTTCCCTCACTGCACTAGTATTCTACTGTTATTATATCTTAAAACGACGTACATTGCATCTTTTAACAAGCATTACATCCTGATCTATCTAACATATGTGTTAATGTACACTAAAAATTTTAACTTTTTTGCTTAGAGGTTGTTCAGGAATAAAAGGCGCAAGCAACAGCCCTGTGCGATATGTCAATGGCTCTGTTTATTTTGTAGTAAACGCCTCCTTTTGCTAATAAAAAAATACCGTTGAAATAATAAGTTAGCCGTCACCGTGAACAGATAGCACGCCACGTTCTTTAGCAGGTTAACTAGTATACAACTATAATACAAGTTTAACCGACAATTTTAAATTCATTAAACACTTGAAACGAAATCACGATACACATGACATAATAAAAAACAAATAAAATCGTGAAACATATGTTTAATTAAATTAATAAATAACATGATACAATATTTACTTTGCTTTTTAATAAACATTTCGTTATCGTTTTTATCGACGAAAAAATATTCAAAATATTTTAACGAACGGCTGTTCCATTTTTTTCCCGAAACGAACAACGTAGGTACATAAACCATTATCGTTATTATGGTTAAAAATAATGCGGTAAAAATCCTATAATAGCCTTAATTCCTGAGGTTTTTCACTTATAATCTAACATTAACGCAGTTTATGTTAACACTTTTGGTTTGAACAAACGATTCCCAAACTTTTATAGCTCATTTATAACAATGTTTAATGTTTATTTCATTCAATATATTATTTACATTCCATCACTTGATTTTTTCAAAATTATCATGATATAAAATTGTGTTAAATAGAATTAAAATAGTTTGAGAACCATTGGATTAGAATATTGGTGGTCGGAATGTGATACTCACGTGCGCGGTCACCCGATTAAATAGGCTTAATTTTGACTATTGCGATTTTGTTATTCTCAACAAATATAATGCGACAATTATTTGTATATCAGTGGTAAAGTATTGTCCATGCAAAAAGATTCCTATCGACTTCCATTTTTACACTACCGGTAAGTTTCAAAGGAAACTAATGTGTTTCCATTTTGAATTCTCAGCTGAATAAGTAATTTATCTAATTTATATCATATATAATATAATAGCTATCCCTGGTCAATGTGTGCAGTGATAAGTGAAAGGAAAATAATGATTAAATAAACATATATAAATATATGTAATATATAATATTTGTTTTTGGATGAAACTTGTCTTACGACAAATTGTATTATCAAAATAAATTATTACAGTAAACAGAAAATCACAAAAAGAATGCGATCTAAGAAAAACCGATATTTAAAAAAACAAAAATTATAGGAAGCAGTCGCCTCCACTATGCTGATTTGACGAAAAACTGCCAATAAATGTAATTGTTTGATAACGCATAAAGTGAAAGTGTGCTTACGCATTCCGCCCTTGGCAGCGTCGTGTTATGACTGGGCGGGCGGCAGTTTAAAACAATAAGCACGCTTTCATTTCTAAACGATACTTTATGCCCAGTTGACACGCCACCCGCCCAATTATTTATGCATTGAAACGTTATAATGGTACCCTTTGTTAAACAAAAATTTGCTTTCAATCAATTTGCAAATGTTTAGAATTTGTTTCAAGATGATCTCTTTAATTAATACTTAAAACTTAAGTGTACATAGTAGAGACTGAAAAATAAAACCCAGAAGTATGCTCGTAAAACAACTTTACAATATCTTTGATTCTTCTTTTAATTCCTCGATTGAAACAAATTTAATGGAATAAGTTGATTAATAATTCAGTAGAATACAAATTAAATAAAAAATTACACTAAACACAAGTTTCTTTGAGACTAGTGGAGGGCTTCTTAATACGAACTCGCTTTACGAGTTGCCCATAAAAGTTTGGTTATCGTCCAAAAACTTTTGGAGGGCTTTAAAAAGATTAAACCCATTAAATTTTTACGAACTCTCCAGCCATTTCGATGGGTTTCTCTAAGATAAGCTTAGATACTATGTTACAAAAGTGACTATTTTCTATTATTATAATTAACTAAATATAGGTACATAGCGCTAAGTAAGCTGTTACTAATTTGATTGGAATTTTTATTACATATTAATTTATGATAACCAAATGAAGATTCCGATAAGAATTTTTCACTGATTTCCACTAAACAAGGTCTGGATGGTTTAAATCCAAAAACTCTTGTAGGAATCGTCATTTGGTTATTTATTTATTAAACATTTATGTCGTAAATAAATAACCAAATGACGATTCCGACAAGAGTTTTTGAATTTAGAAAATCTAGACCTTGTTTAGTGATAATTATTGTATAATAACAGATATTACGGAATGTACAGATAAATGCATAGTTTTTGTTTAAGTTGAAAATCGTTGCATGAAAATTAATGATATTGTATTTGACGTTAGCAAAATTGCATTAAAAAACGCCGGTAAATATAAACATGATGCATAAAAACTAATGAATAACCCATTAAAATGACGCACAGGCAACTTATTTCTCATTTGTGATCATATGAAGGCACGGTAATCTCCAGTTACCATCAATTAAGTAGAAACGATGTTCTTGTTTTCAAAGAGTAATGGAGATTTACGTATAACAGATGATACACTTCGAAAATAATTTATTGTTTAATGGTTGTCTTACTTTTTATTATTATTGATCGTTTGAAGATATAGTTAAAATGTCGTTAAACTCACTAAAACGTCGAATTAGAAAATTAATTCAAAATTTTAGATAACTTTGATAAACCTAGTAATTTGTTTTATCACTATACCTTAGTAACATTGCCTCTGAGAGTAATTAGTGACCATCTTTGAAATATAATATCAATGATGGAATTTTGGTTTTGTTTTAAGGCAGCGAGATGAGTTCCCGGGAGCGAGGCCAAGCGCCCCGCGGCGTCTCGCCATCTTTCAACTTCACGGGACGCGTGTGATTTGAGTTCCCAACTCCTGGTTGTTTTATTTTCGCAGCCATCAGTCGAGGACGAAGCCATTGACTAGTGCGAGGGTCTTATACATACTTGCATACATGCCTGCATCTGTCTATATGTCTATAATTGAATAAATTTAATTAATTATTATATAAGGCAGTTTTTAAAATAATAATATGTGTTAAGAAATTAGATTTTAAAAAATTAACTGTTTTTTTTTGCTCAGCTGATCTACGTTCAACTTTTTCAATGCAATCAAGCCTGCTTTGTAAAATAACATACAAGCATGGGAATATATTTCTAAGCACATCGTACAAAATGGAGCTAGTTACAATCGATTATAATATATACCTAGTATGGGAAAATTTCAAACTAAACATAATCACAATGTAAGACAATACAAAGTCGACAAATACGTAACTAGTTTGAAGTAATTTAATATTGGAATATTGCCTATCATACAGACTACTACAGACGTTGATACGGTATTTAATTCGCGCGTTATCCCGCATGCGGGAACTATGTATGTATGTGTGTGTGTGTGTGTGTGTGTGTGTATGTGTGTGTGTGTGTGTGTGTATGTGTGTATGTGTGTATGTATGTATGTATGTATGTG
>JAPWLS010000511.1:0-19151 GCA_028551675.1 Tineola bisselliella | reverse complement strand
ATGATCTGTTTCGCACAATATAAATAAATTTATTCGACTAACAATCGTGTTAATTTTGTTTATCTTATTCCGATTAAATAATGCTTTCAAGTAACCTTGTTTTCTATTTAAATTGAAAATTAAATTAGTGAAGTTAATTAAGTTTCCAGATTATTGATCTTGCAGAGTATGAGCCTTATATCAATATCTTAAGTCGCTTCTTAATTTAAAAAATATATATACAAACATAACTATATAATTCAGAAGTGTTAATAACCTGAATATCATTGTTAAGTTTAATTGCAATTTTCTTCGTTTAACTACGATTAATTAATTATTTCAAAAAATACTACAATTTAATAGTGCTTTAACACGCGTGTCATACGAAACACGCGCGCGAATAACCAACATACGATGTCATACGAGTCAAATACACTAGACCAGCGGTTCTCAAACTATTTTGGCGAAGGAAAAAACCTTAATATAATTATAAAAAACTAATTTATATGTATTTATGAATAATCATATTGCAATGTAATATTTAGTTGGAATATTTAGATGTAACCTTATAATCTCCCTTTGGTAAGTATTTTTTGCAGTATTTTAGCCCTAGGGTTCCGCGGAACACACTTTGAGAATGGCTGTACTAGACACGCGTTTGAATGCGTTTTCAAAGAACGTATTTCAGAACAAACTAATTTCTCAGCAACAAGATGGACATTGAGAGATGGTGGAATAGATAAAGCAACTGGAGCATAAACGTAACTGCCCACAAGAGAGCAACCGTTACATAGAGATACAGCTACTAAGTTATTGTATTCAATATTGTGCAATTAATTGCGTAAAGACTTCTACAAGCGGAATTCTAGTCCACGTGTCCTAACCTTAAACCAGAACACCAGGACAAGGACAAGACAAACAGTTTACTACAATATAGTCCAAGAATATTAATCAAATAAGGGCAAGATATATAGTCGACTATAAACTTGTATAAACCTTTATTTTTGTTCGCGCCATATGCACTTTTAAATTTCCTCTCCTGCTCCCCGCTGTCCTCTCCTCACCCGCTCCCTGCGCCAATCAAATTAAAGGCAATTTTTAAATATTGTGACTAATTACACGCGCGAGCGGTGAGTCCTCTCTTTTCTTTCTCCGCGGCTTAAGTGCATTTTGTGATCAATTTACCTATTTTCTACATTCCAAAAAAACAGTCCACTTGTTCTCCTACATTTTGACACACTAAAACTTATCTCAAAACCTACTTATCGTAGGGTATCCGCGTCTACAGATATTCCAAGGTCAAAGTTCAAAAGATCGATTTTTTTTACACATTTATTGCAAATATCTCATTTCCTATGGGTTTTATGCTATTTGTATATACTATGAATATTGTAGAGGATTAAATTCACTACAACTTTTGTTTAAAAATTTTTTTAATATCTTGAACTATTTTTGAGCTACTTAGAGTAATATATGATCTCATATTAAAGAGACAAGTTATTGCAGGTTGGTGGAGGTT
Organism: Tineola bisselliella; assembly: GCA_028551675.1. Classification (NCBI taxonomy): domain Eukaryota; kingdom Metazoa; phylum Arthropoda; class Insecta; order Lepidoptera; family Tineidae; genus Tineola; species Tineola bisselliella. The sequence goes on along the minus strand of JAPWLS010000511.1, from coordinate 17,653 downwards.
ATTTTCCTTCATCGACCTAATGTAGCGGGAATTATAAGCAAAATAATTTTAAATAATTTCCTTTAATATGGATTTCCGCAAAGTAACGCCTGAAACAATGAATTATATCTCATGTTAAGCTTAATGTGATTCTTGAGCTGAATGTCGGATGTCAGAATACGTTTCAAATAACGAATGCCAAATTCAACAGCTGACAGTCATTTATTTATATGCATACGTCATAATAAAGAGAAATGTTTAATTAAAATAAAGTAGGAAACACGCACGCGATATCATCACGAGGAGGGGTGCGACCGACTACACAATCTCACGCGAACGCATCTTTACAATCTTTTAAATAGCTCGTTAATACGACGCTTAGGCTGGGCGATGATTATTATTAACGCGCTTTTTCAGTGAGAGTGAAATATTCACATTATGAATATAAAATAACATAAAAAGCCTTATTGGATAAGTAGTTTAGAATAGCCAATCTCAAAGTGTGTTCCGCGGAACCCTAGGGCTAAAATACTGCAAAAAATACCTACCAAAGGGAGATTATAAGGTTACATCTAAATATTCCAACTATATATTACGTAATATTACATTGCAATATGATTATTCATAAATACATATAAATCAGTTTTTTATGATTATATTAAGGCTTTTTCGTTCGCCAAAAAAGTTTGAGAACCGTTGGTTTAGAATATGCTTTTAAATCTCACATACGCCGTTACGCTGACGCATACAACTCGTAAAGAGATATTATTAAACATTTTTAAATTTCGAATTAGTGCAAGTATAAACAACCCCCTGTGAAAAGGGTGTAAAGTGGCAACTATCACGTTGGTTGCTCACTCGGATAAACCTAATCAAAATGACGATCACGTATGGAATTTTAATAGCTATATATTTTTTGCGCTTTACGCCTATCCATTGAAGCTGCAACTGAAATTGGCTTGTGTATAAAAAATCGCGCATCGAAGCGTGATCGCTCTCGCGTTTCTCTTAATAAAGGCGACGGCACACTAAAGAATATATTAAAATTGATAAGAAATCAATTGGCAATACTCTATACCAGTGATTCCCAAACTTTTTTTTGTTGCGGCGCACTTTTAAAGAGTTCATAATTTGACGGCACACAAAGAGAAAGATAACTTTGAAAAAGTTTAAATCATATTATTTAATAATATTAACATTATTGTATATCTAAAATTTGGGGGCACACTTTTAGAATGTAGCACACAAAAGTGCCGTAGCACAGTGGTTTAGAATCACTGCCCTATATACTATATAATCTTTATACATATTTACATATAAGTATTGTTATACGATTACTTTAAATAATTAAATAGTTTCCAAAACTAAAAAAAACACGCGCGCTAGCTTTATCTCTTTTACTCCACTACACAGGATCTATAAAAGAATTTATAAATCCTGGCGGTCCTAATAAGGATAATGGGAAACTGTTATTAAATTATTGCATTGTCATCGATCCTTAATACGTATGCAAAGATTCAAATTAATCAGACTTCTGGAAATTGGTGAAAATTATGCTCAAAGATTCCGTTACATACATACATACATACAACCCAAGCTAATAAAAGCGTGTTAAAAATAGCATGTAGAGTGGTGCATGATCCTTATAATTACAATTATTATTAATTTATTTAAACAATATTAGACAGTCTTTCATATTAATGACCAGTGTAAACGGCCTCTAGACGTTAAAGCATAAACTTTTCGTGTTTTAAAAATGTGCGCCACTTATAGAATAACGTCATCTGAAATGACCCATATTATTAAAAATTTAACAGTCAACTTTTATCACATATAACTTTTTATATCCGTATCAAAAAATATTACATAAAAATTACTACCTGTGGACACGTTAAATTAAGACACGTTATTTTATTGTTTTAGTATGAAAAAAATTGACACCCAAAAACATAAATACATTTAGATTAAGTATACATTTTATACAGTAAGAAAGAAGCATAGAAATCGTTTAAACCATCTTCACAAACTACAAGCGTATGTGCCAGTCTTTATATTGGCAAACGTCCACTACGTTGAAACACCAACGCTAGCTTAGAACTTTAAGGCCCGTTCAGAAACTACTGCTCGAGCGTGGTTTGATTTTTAATCGCTTCATCAGTACTCGAGTGTAGAATTTGCGCGTAAGAACGTCGCTTATTCCAAAATGAAATGAAAATCGTTTATTAGCATAGGCACTAAAGGCGTGCGCTTGCTTTATCGTCAGACTCTACAATGGCTTAGGAAAGGCGTATGACGAGAAGACCACGAGAAGAAACTCGTCAATCAGAGCCTGTACATAAAATAATTAACAAAAAAATTAAATAACAATACATAATTTAAAAAAATGAATCCATGCTCAAGTATAAACGTTCTACTAAAGTCCCGTTTCAAATAGAGATCGTTGCTTCAGCGTCGTTTCCAAATACCTGCAGGCCTTAGTTTTCTGATACTTTGGTTTGAAAATAAAGCGCAAACAACTTAAAACCATATGAACAATTACAGCAAGTCAAATAATGAGTTCAAAAAGAAATGCTAAAGGTTTTTATTTTATTATGTAATGATATTTATTTTAGTGATTTTAACGCAATTTAATTTCGAAATACCTTATTTTTGATAACGCTTTAGTTGACGACCCCAGGAATTATTAAATGTACAATCATTTTTTCGAAATTGTGCCAATACTTAACGTACAACTCTAACCTAATCTTTTCGTTATTCGCACAGTCTTGGGGTCCTCAACTAAAGCCAAGCCTATTTTTAGTTATCAAATAATAATATTAGATATTATCGACATTGATTTATAACTATAAAAGACATATCGTACAGGACGATTGATTTGTGACATATGTATTTGTGATATGTGTATAAAAATATGATTTTTACAAAAAACCAGAATCGCAGCTACTTCGTAATGACGATATAAATATTTATGCAATAGTAAAAACGTCTCAATTCACACCACAAGTGAAATAAATCAAGGGGTTATTTATTAGAACAACGAACTCAAAGATGATATTAACATAGGAGAAAGTATTTCACGCATCAGGACCTCACACGACGATAAATTACGCGCTTTTACGTATATAAATAATATTAAAATTATATTCAACAATATTAATACATATTGACTATAATAATATGGGTTCTTTTGTACCAGCAGTTGAAGGTTTAAGTAAAGACAAGGTGCTCGTGTGAGATCGTGACATTCATTGATCTTGATTATTACAAGGCGAATACTATTAAATTTAACTGTCATTGTCTTAGCTCTAATGTTTCGTTATTCATTATATTTTATTGTTATTATTGAAGGTGTTTATGATGCCGGCTTCCATTAACGTATGAGGTTTCAAAGTAATGATTTTAAGTTTAACATTACGTCCTGTGGGCTTATCACGAATTTAGTCTGGCTTTCGAATCGAGCTGTCACAAGTAAAACGGATCCGTTAGCAATCGGGATCATAAATTTTTTACTAACGACTAACGAGCACCAGCAATCTATCAAATGAACGAAAGATCGAGACGTTCGAAAATTAACAAAAAGTATCTAAAATATTGTAGTTCCAAATCCGGACGCAGTGGCGCTGCTCAAATTTGCACACAAATCGCTTGAAGCGAACTCGGTTCGAAAGCCAGACTAAAATTCGTGATAAGCCCACTGTTGACATAACATAACTCTATACAATGTTTTTCACCGCTGCGTCCTATTAACATGATAGGATGAACAAAATCGCAATTTTACAGGAGAGCGATTTAAAGCTGTCATTGTTCATAGTTTTTGCAGATTCTTCATTGTTGTATTCAGCATCTCAAAAACAATTGAAAAAAAAAAATTAATTAGTTTCAAAACAAACTCACATTCACATTTATAATATTAGTAGCGATTATTCTATGTCAACAATTAGTGACGTAAACTATTTTTTTATCGCATAACACGAATCAACTGATAGAAAGCGTCAATAAATAACAACTACACTCATAACTAATTAAAAAAACACATAGAACATTAACCACCTCAAACCTGTTTAAATTTCGAAGACAAATAAACCAGGCCAGTGTTAATTATAAATAGACAAGCACACAATTCCACACCCGCCTCGTTATACAAATTGGCATCCCCTCCATTTTATCACGCTGTCATGAAATACCAACCTTAATATGCGGAGAACATCCTCAAGTCCCATATGTCAGGGGTTAACATAATTGTGTTAATAATAAATTATTTAATACTTTATTTAAGACTAGCCGCTACTAGACGCTCGCGTAGAAATCTATACTAATATAATAAAGAGGAAACATTTGATTGTTTGTTTGTATGTATTGAATAGGCTCAGAAACTACTGGACCGATTTGAAAAATTCTTTCACCAGTAGAATCCTACATTATCCCTGATGAACATAGACTATAGAATATTTTCAAAAACGTTTAGGATCCATATGAAAACTTCAATAATGTAATCCAAAGTGTGAAAAAAAAACATTATATTGCGTACACTGCGGAAATTATTGACAATAGAGTAATGTTATGTACTAAATATACTATTGCATATTTTAACATGAAAAAGCAGTTATTGTGACATAACTGTAATAGTTAGACATATGGTATCGCACACTTTTTTTTGTAGATATTGATGTCCTCTATAAAACTGTTGTACATCACTTTGTTCTATTGTTAATAATTTCAATATATTTTTTTGACATTTTTGAAATTTTCATTCGAGTTTTTGAAAATATTCTACAGCCTATGTTCATCAGGGATAATGTAGGATTCTAATGGTAAAAGATTTTTTCAAATCGGTCCAGTAGTTTCGGAGCCTATTCAGTACATACAAACAATCAAATATTTTCTCTTTATATATTAGTATAGATAGTGGCTATTACAATTGAACACGCATAAAACACAAATTTAGAACAATTGGCGGTCTTTATCACTAAAACCTATTCTTCTACATTATAGTAGATTTATTATACATTATTATGACATTAGTATGTAAGTGGACAATGCCAGTATACATGGCTAAATCAAATTGATAATAATTTATTTAATTTATATTTGCATTTATTTTGACGAGTAAAAGCGCTCTTTTGGAGTCCAATTAATAAAAGTAAATAAATTTAAAAAAAGTAATTTCTTCCAGACAACCAATTTTCATAAGGGAAACATTGTTTATTAGTAGCGTGTCATGAAAATTAGAACTATAATAAATAAATATATTTAAAATACCATAAATAAAATAAAAGTCAAGAATATACTTATTTATCTAAATATATATAACTCAAAGGTGACTGACTGACATAGTGATCTATCAACGCACAGCCCAAACCACTGGACGGATCGGGCTGAAATTTGGCATACAGGTAGATATTATGACGTAGGCATCCGCTAAGAAAGGATTTTGATCAATTCTGCCCCCAAGGGGATAAAATAGGGGATGAAAGTTTGTATAAATCTTATTAGATTTTCGACTGATTGAACTGAAACTAAAGATTGGAGCTACTATGATGAAGACGTCCGCTTAAATAGGATGTATTAGTTTGAACCTATCAGTACCTAACTATACCTAATTAATAATAATACTTCTTAACGCGAGCGAAGCCGCTGGCAAAAGCTAGTTGTTAATAAAATTATGCTACCACTTACAATCAAAAGCCTCAATCGCGATTCGGGATCATATTAAAAGTAGTCTCATATAAGAAGACTGTACTCAATAATATTAATTATTTATATAAAATATTTTTTTAATATATTTTGTTATCGAGGTGACAACCCTACTCGGTAAACAAACATGGTGCGAACATGGAATAATATGTCAGTGCCGTGTTATTCCACCGACATCACTTGTTAGGTTAGGTTGCTGACAGGTAAATACGCTATTTGTAGATAAATAACCTAAAGTTAAACTAAAATAAATATTTTAATAAGGAACGAAACTGATTACTTCAAATACATATTTAATTAAACCAATGGAAAACAAAAGCGTAAATATCACACACACACAAACAAACAAACAAACACAGACCTTCTGGAGCTGCCAAAGGAGTCTTTTTGCGGCCTGTAAGAAAAATAGACAATTTACTAATGCCCTTACTAAAATAGCCCCAACTATACCAAAAGAACAAGAGCTTATTCGGGTAGCATCAAAAATGACACCTATAATGGAATCAAGTCACGTAACTAACCCGCTTATAAATCGTTAGAGCAACGAGGGAAAATTGATTTTCATTTTGGAAATATCTTGTAATTCGATATTTTGTATGACGGATGTCTATCCCGATGTGAATAACTACATTACGTGATCCTATACTATCTATAGTCATCTCCGCTACAACTATTTAACACTAGAACTACCAGCCGGTCAAAATTACCGGATGACTTGTACTTGCGGAGTATTAAATATAATAATAATAATTATTTTTATACTATTTAGACACTGGCATTTTATTATTATTATTATTGTGTATGTTTTGTAATTGACTCTTCCTTGCATGGTGTATTGGAGTTCACTGTAAGACCATGTAAACGATTGTGCTTAAATAAATAAATAATTCAATAAATTTATTTATTGTAGAATTGTAAAAAATAGGATCGTTTATAAAAATAATCAGTAAGATTTTAAAGTCTTGTGAAGAATTTTTTAAACTAGCCATATTGACCGGTTGATAGTTTTAGTGTTAACGAGACAAAAATACACCGAATGTTTCAAATTAACGACTTTACACAATAATTAGAGATGACTACAATTTCTAGTCTCTAACAACTCGATATTAAGAACAAAGTTAACGAAACCGAGTCTAATAAGTTCCATAAACAATTTAAACGACTTAATTGCGAAATATAAAGCAAATTTAACCTCAGCGAACTGCAAACAAAACTCGCACATTTGAAAGAGAACTCTTTGAATTATTACCCTGCAATAACAAAACGCCGAAAGCAATTCGTAATTATTAACACAAAATATTATAAAGTCTTAGAGAATTATATAAAATTTGAATTGTAGAAATATATTAATTTATTATACAATTCTTGAATAAATACTGAAAGACGACGAATCACCTCATTCGTTAGTAATACATATTTATAACTTGCTCGCATTTAAGTCATTAAGTAAGTATTAGAGGTAATTTCAATAGAAATGAATCAATATGATTCCAAACAGCTGAAACTATAGTCAGTGGGAAAGTATAGTAAATATATATATTTATGTTGTATTCGTATGTATGTTGTTTTGAAAAAAAGCGGAAACGGATCGTTCGTCGTGAACATATATGTATATTAATAAAAAATATCATATCTTATACTTCTAGTACCTCCAAAAATATGTGTACAAAGTTTCATGATGATCGATTAAGTAGTTGTTGCGTGAAAACGTAACAAACAAACTCACATTCACATTTATAATATTAGTAGGGATTAAGTTTAATTATCTAATGAAATGAAATTAAAATAGCATGGGCACTAAAGACGTGTGCTTGCGCATCGTTAGACTCTACAATGGCTTCGGAAAAGCGTACGACGAGAAGAAGACCACAAGAAACTCGTCACTACTAATACTCAAGTTATTTAAGCTAGAGACAACTATTAAAGAGAATTAAAGAATAAACTAGTAGTATAGTATATTATAGTATAGTAGTAGAATAATATATATAAATATATATTGTATTTAATACACTTTCACTTTAACGGCATACGTGTACTATCATATTCCACATCTAACATTTATCTTAACGAAATCACAAAAACAACGCAGAATTAATTTAAATATTGAATACAATTTTCTCTTTATCTATACTAATATTATAAAGAGGAAAGATTTGTATTTTTGTATGTTTGTAATGAACTGGCTCAATTTCAAAAATTCTTTCACCATTTGAATGCTACATTATCACTGATCAATATAGGATATATAAATTTCAAGAAAAAAAAAGGATCCTTACTAAAACTACAATAATGTAACACAAGGTTGTTAAAAATTGCCATAAAATGTCTTTCAACGCTTTTTCTAAAATTCTAAATGTTTAAAAAATAAATGTTCACCCGTGCGAAGCCAGGAAGGGCTACTAGTTTTTTATACTTAAACAAATCGTACTCGAGAGGGGAAAAAAAGAAAAACAACAAAAAATCACAGTCTTTCTTTTGTTTTTTTTTCTTTATTACAAAGCATCACCGAACATATGGATCGTAGCTGCACTAATTTTAAAAATAAGCATACAACTTCAAAAGCATTTCGAATTTACGTCAACCAAATATTGTAATTGTGTATTTGAATGTTATAAGTTTATAAAAAAAATTGCATAGTACAGATAGCGGCACGAATCTGAAGGCACGCACGTCGAATGCATAAAATCAATTTTACAGATCTATGTATTTAGCGTGATGTAGACTAACTAATGCGTCAAAAACGATGCATGGCTTATATCAACTAAAACATGTTAAACAATAAATTGCTATTCAGTCTTGTCACTATATTTTTAAAACATCGTTTTTCATCAATAAAATACGTAATTATATTATTAGCTAATTTATACAAATTACTGCAAACTACAGCAGTAGGTACAGAAATGGGGCAATTTATTTGCCTCTGCTAAAAAGTTCGAAACAGAATAAACAAGAAACTTTTGGACAGCTTTAGTGTAGTCTATATAGGACTGGAACCCCTTAGGCTTTAAGCATTTCATTGTAAGCCTTTTTCGTGAACTCAATTTTGTCGAAACTTTTACAGATTTGAGTGTCCTCCGCGGAAGGTAGGATTTATTATTATTATGTAATTTCGTGTATAAATATCACGTAATATTATATTGAAATATGATTATTAACAAAGTATATATATGTAGCGGATATTGTCATATTATATTTATATTTATTTTCATAAGAAAAGACTTTCTTTCATTTCAGTAATATATCTTCACAATTGACATTTTCGACATATCTGACATATGCTTTTTTATATTTCCAAAATAATTTTAGAGCTCCGTCAAATATTTCTTTCAAAAAGGGTTACGTCGTCAAAAATGTTTGAGAACCGCTGCTTTAGAGTATAGAGTTCATGTACTGTTGAATATAAAAACATCGAATTCTACGTATATTTTTAAATAATGATTATTACTATACATGTTCTTAGATTATTATTATTATTATTATTATTCTCTTTACAATGGAACCGGATCACATTTTCAAGTACGTTCCAAATTTAAATTGAATAATTAAGCTGGTTGCGAGGGAAGTTGTGACGAGCGAGATCCCTCACTGATGAATATGTGAGACTTGCCTAAATTGCTTGACTTTCTTCAACTCATTTAGGCGTTTTACACGCGTGTTTCATTTCCACGACTTCTTAGAATTTTGAATATTTACCTGATTATTAATTACTCAATATAATTAATAGAACAAATGAAATAAACACTAACACTACTGTTATATATGTGTATAGAAACATTACAAAAATAAAACGAAATTTGTTATATATATATATATAAAATCGTTTATATGAAAAGCTTATCTGTTACATAATAGTCCTTTAGGTCCAGTAACATTAATTTATGTCCCAACACAAAGGGGCCTATATTTTGGCAACGTCTCTTTGTCCGCAATGCAGACGCATCGAAGATCACATTCACGACGCAAATCTACTTTACAAGTGATACGAATATTCGATGCGAAATATCAACTTTTAAATTTCGAATTTCTAACCTAATACACGGATAGACCGGAAGTTATGTCACAGATCTGTGTTTTTAAACATATTAACTATGCGGGTAGTTATGTAAATATACTCAAAAACAGTATAATACAAGGATGTCAAAAGCAATTAGTAATTTCTTGTTGTTGTTGACAAAACAGCACTAATTTTGTAAAGTAAATAAAATAATAGCTTCAAGCCTCATCGTTTCTCAAGCGGGGAGTCGAATTCGTTCTTAAAGGGGCTCGAGGTCTGTTGACAATTAATAAATACAAACTACAAATAGGTACAAAAGATTCGTTTATTAAATGAATGAATTTTAGTGTAGTGTTATAAAACTAAATATTAAGATGTAATGTGTGGGGGGTCGCAACTTTTTACTTAACTTTTTGGCTTTTTCATGGTTCGCGACATAAAAATGATTGTAGTTATGAATACAATTATTTCGTATATTCGTAGGTATATCTATCACGTGTAATTAATAATAATAAATAAAGTAATAAGAATAAGTGACTACCATAATTAATTATATAATCCCTTACTAACATAAATGTGAATGTGAGTGTGTTTGTTACGTTTTCACGCAACAACTACTTAACCGATCATCATGAAACTTTGTACACATATTTTTGGAGGTACTAGAAATAACATAGGATACTTTTTATTTTTCTAAAAAATATTTTTTACTATAGTTTCCAACTAACTATAGTTTCAACTGTTTGGAATTTCTATTGAAATCATCTCTGATACTTATTTAATGACTTAAATACGAGCGAAGCCGTGGGTAAAAGCTAGTATATTATAATTCCCAAAAAGTCATTAAGAGTTCCAAAAAACAAAACCCTGAACGCGCATAAAAGAAATAAAACACGAATTACACACAATAATTACCGTTTTAGATGCAGGAGAAAACGAATGGGTTACGCATTGCGGTAACGCCGAAAGATACACATTCTACTTACTGTTACAACGTATACATTTTATTATTTACACTGCAAATTTAGGAATACAGTGTAAACTCTATATAACTACACTGAAGGGACTGTGCATTTTGTGGCGTTATAGAGAGTTGTCGTTAAATGGAGAGAAGCGTAAAAACTGTATTAGAAAAAGAAAAAGTTTATTTCAGACAAGTGATTTGATGAGCGACGCTTTAGAGACTTTGTCGTTAAATAGAGTGAAGTTACATGGAGTTATAATATAGAATCAAAAACAGCAATCTGACCTGTGATATGCATTTGATCATGTGATGATCTTTAGCAAAGTTGTTATGCATGAGCCCACGAAGGTTTCTGAGTTAGTACGACCAATTTTCGACAGATGGCGCCACTGTCATTCCAATGAATTTCATATACTGCCGTGACAGTTCATGACAGCTCACATAGAACTGACAATATTGTCGTCAAATGAACAAAATCAATAAGAAGACTCAAAATGAATTAAATATTTGTGTAATGTCTTTCCTTTAAATTTATTTTAGTTGATGGAATTGCAATGCGCGCAGGGTACAGCTAGTAATATATAAACTCATTATTGCCATTCAGCTTATATGCAGCTCAAAGGTATGACCACCAGCATGGTTCTTGACGTATATGCAAAAGTAGTAGGGATGTATTCGATAGGAGACCGATCACGGAGGACTCTTGTAAAATATCACTACACGGAAAACGTAAACACTATAGTAATATGTTTGTATAGTACTAAGAAACATGAACGATAAAACAAGGCATTAATTGTGTTGGGGCTACATTATTCATTGATTCTTAATTTAAGCGTCATAGTTGTCTATATAAAAAATGTAGGTGTAATGTAGTATGATAGTTTTTCAGTTAAACACATTTTCGTTTTGGGTACGTGCTTTATTTTTCATTGAACTTACAGACAGAAATATCAAAAATGACAATTATGTTCTTTATAAAAAATAAAAACATGAATAAAAAAGAGTTCGTAATAGTAGGTATAAAACAATATGCTGTAACTTAACACTAGAACTACGAGCCGGTCAATATGACCTATTTTTACCAACCGGTCAAAATGACCGGATGACTTGTGCGTGCAAAGTATTAAATATAAATCAAAATTGACTGTAGAATTGTAAATAATAGAATCGTTTACAAAAAATAACGAATAGGGTTGTATATAAAAGTCTTGTGAAGAATTTTTGAAACCGGTCATATTGACCGGTTAGTAGTTCTAGTGTTAATAAACATATGTTATTTAAAAGACATTTGCGATTATTGTAGTCGAATTAAAATAATCAAAAATAAACCCAATATTAAGCTATAAAAAGACTTTTAAACTAAATAAATCACGTATTCAAATAACCTAAAGACAACATCACGACATTATATCAACAAAAAGTGAAGCACAATACGTGTAAAGTCAGCTTAATAAAAAAATAGGTGTAAACAAAGGGACGCACATAACACTAACCCCCACCCTTCGACCCTTTCTATATTTATTCACCGTATAAGCACATTCCGATTTGTTGTCTTTGGCCTTCGTCGGGTCTACTCCTAACACACATTTAAAAAAAACTAACGCCAATACAGCGACAAATATTTAGTACCAAAGCCGGTATACTTTCCCTAACGAGCGATGTAACCGCGCCATTATGGTAATAAACTCATGAATAGAAACGGGAATTTATGGCAAATGGCAAACAGCGCTCTATTGTCTCCTGTAATTCTAGTAGGAAAATCCAATGTCTAAAGAGGACGTGTAAATCCAAATGATTCTATGAGCTTATTCAAATGTTTGAGACAAATTATTGAATAAAATACAATTCAGTATTAGACAAAATACACGTTTTAAGAGTAAACCAACAGACGATGAATAAGCACTTTAAAGGCACATGTTTGGATTGTATATGTTAAGCTGAATATGTTAACCTCATAACGATAATTAATATAAATCATTGTTATATACAAAAATACATTAGAACGATTAACAATAACATCTGAGATCATGTCAAAATCACAAAATAGGCGTAAGGTAGTTCAAGCAATGAAACCAGGGGGGCTACTCAGGCGTACGAACTTCGGACGAAAATACGAAAGTTTCCTAGTCAGAAATACTTACAGACCTGTAATCATTCACGTAATGACGGATTTGACAGCGTTGTCATGACGGATAAGGCATTTAATGCTTATTTTACAGACATTTGTCTGGACTTTTACGGGCTTATATGTCAAAATTCACGTAAGCTACAGAGGTGACGGCGTATCACGAAACTTCGGATATGCCTGAGTAGCCCCCCAGTACCTTCAATAATTAAATAAACCGAGCTTTCTTTGCAATAGCTTCCTGTAAATTGTCTTAACCAGTGTACAAAAGACATTATCCCAACATATATCTCATCAACAGAACACCCTTTAAGTCAAATACAAGAAAAGAATTATAATTTATAAAAAAATACATATTTCTTTTGACTACCCTTAATACAGTTAATATTAGTACAAAGTTATATTATGTTTAGCATTGAGTTAGCCCTTTTTAAATATAGTCTTTTTTTTAGTAATTGGGCTCCAATAGAGCGCTTTTACTTGTCAAGACAAATATAAATGAAATAAATTTATTAATTTAATAATTATCAATTTGATTTAGCTGCTGTATACTGGCATTGTCCACTTGCATACTATATATGAATGAATTACTATTTTCTATTTCTTTCTATCTTTGTTTATATATAAAATCTATTATAGTGTTTATATTATAAGGCTAAGTTTAAGTTAAGCATGTAAATAAACAAAATAAAAAATAAACCAAAAAAGCGAAAAAGCAAAAGGTTCTTCCGTAGCAAGGCAGTTTAGGTGCAGATTCCGTAGCAATTTCGTAGCGTCGGTATTAAACGAGCTTATTGTACTGTGAAAAAACTACTTACACATACTGTTCCTTTTCGCTTTTATTTCTATAGTATAATAATATAGTCACACAAGGACAAACTGATGATGGCATTAGCCCAGTATGCCGTCCTGGGGAAGTACCACCACTTTCAAGCGGAACACCCGTGAAGTGACCTAGTCGCGTTTCGGGATCAGTTTGGAAGTAGCCGGGATAACGAGAGGAGTGTGCCCTGTTGATTTGGACAGAGCACATTCGTCTCCTCAAGCCGACATAGTGGAGTCGACTGTTGTCTATGCTCATGGACCGCACTCCAGCTTAACATTAGGCGGAATGTGGTCATATGCTGGGCTTTCAATAAAAAAAAAGACGATTTAAAATAATTAATTTAATAATTTACTATATTCTACTACTAACAAAATTAAACGTTAACAACCAACAACTAAATTCATTAGTTAATGTGCCCGGTGTTCATTATAAAAACGTCTACTAATATAACAGCGACGCGGAGGCGCCTAGTTTGCTAAACGGCACAATTAGACAACCCCGACCTACATTTTGTTATATTTATGACCAAGACTGATTCTAGCTTGAGTTTTTAGTCATAATTTATAAAAAACATACGAGCTGTATAAACCTTGTCGCGAAATAGAATATAGTAAATAAATACATATAGGTACTACATATTGTAAACACGAAACAAATTTTTACAATGTTTTTAAATTTTATAAACCGTTTCTCCTATAATAAATTGGTTATCTGAATGAAATGATTTTCAGTTATAAGATCGCCAATTGCTCTAAATTTTTGTTTTGTATATATTCAATTGTAATATAATTATTTTTTAAAAAACAATAAATATTCGTATCGTTTCGTCTAGGGTCGAGTCCGCGACTTCTGTGACGGGACTGTGCGACAGAAGGTCCTGAAAAACCAGCACGTAAAAGAGTTTACGTCAATCATAAATTGACACACATATATGTATTCAATTTACGAAAAACAAAAGCGAAATAGAGGGGAAGGCGGCAAAAGGCAGTAAACCCACGTTCTCGCATAAAATATCCAAAAACTCTTTGTTCATTTTCTCTCATTTCCAATGTTCGTTCATTCGAAAAATAAATCCCAATTTGTTTGGTTATCATTTGCGAACGTTTCAATATTTCTGACGGCCCGCGAATAATACGGGTTCCGGCCAAATGTAACTCAAATTTGCATACATTTAAATCATAGTAACATCATTTATTTCGGAGACTAAACTCGTTTTAGCAACTGCGAAATATATGAACATTAATAGCAATAATTTTATTTAAAACTACAATTACACTAATTTTTGTATATTATATTGAACAACCTTTTTTTTGTTGCATCACTCTTTTAACGATTTTACAAAGAAAATGATATCTATATTAAATGCTACTTTCATATCGTCTTTTACATTTAACAATCTTGATCTTTTTTAATTTTAATGTTGGTTAACGCTAAAAATCCGAATTCACACAAATAAAATGTAATATTACATATTTTGTAACATATCTAAAATTTGCGGCACACTTTTAGAATTTCGTTGCACACTAGTTGAGAATCACTGGTCTACATTAACACGAAGTACAAGGTTTAGGAATCACGTAAAGGCAATCATTCGAACAGTATTATGTCCATTTGTCAGTGTTATGACCAACTCGGATGAATGATGTTACATACACGCTTAAACGAACATTCACTTACTACTCAACATAAAATATAGTTTTGCAAAGAAGCCACTGTCACTGGTAATCAATTTTATTACTAACTATTAAAGTTCAGGGTGATAGATATAAAGGCTGTTTTAGTATCATATAGGTACTTATACAGGTAGATCCAAAGAGAGACTCCCTGTTTTTGCTCTTCAGCAATTGTTTCATTTGTATTACAATGTAACTGGTGTTAGGTAGCTTTATTTTATAGCTTAAAACTAACAGCGTTCTCTCGTCAATTGTTTCGATTTGATTTGCAAAGTATTACAAACAACAGTGAAACATATTATAAAATATTAACTTATTGAATAAACTTAACTAATTAACTTAACAAACTATCATTATCAAATATAAACTAATAGGTACTAATAAATCATATTATACATTATATCATATTATGGATTATATATTGAACCAATAGGACTCTTAATAATTAACTTTTTTTTAAAAAATAAACGAGTAATAGAGGAAAGACGATGAAAATGGACTACTACTCGAAATTGTTAATTAAATTTCAATTCGAAATAAAACGATTATACTCCAATAGTATAAATGTCACAAAAATACACAATAAATCATAAAACTTACCAAAGTTACGAAGTTAGTTAAAAACTTTTATAAGACAACGGAAACGTGTCCGCCCGAAATAAACTTTTACGATAAATTCAATTCAATTAAAATGAACTAATTAAATTATATTTTAATTGGTTTTCTTTCTCAGTTCTCATGAAAAAGTTTTTATATACCTACCTACTTTTATTTCACCATATTTTTTACAATCGAGGTTGTTTCCCGCGGTTGTACCATCATTTTCAGGAGTGTGAAGTAACTTTCGTTTCGGGAACAGCTCTTAGACATAGCCGAATCTTCTCAAGCCGGTATAGTGGAGGCGACTATTACAGAAAGACCGAATTCTAACTTAACATACGTCATTAATTTAAACTTAATCTTCTTACAGAATCCAAATTGTATTTCAATCGACTGGCAAAATTTCACGAATTCCATTCCATAATCTAATACGATTTTTGTTAGAACACGCAAATACGATATAGTTATTAATAAAAACATCACGAAAAAAAGGTAAAACAATTTTAAACAACAAAATAAGCCCATATACAATCTCTATGTTACTCTACGTGTTTTCATTTAGTTTTCACCAATAGATTTTATTCACGATGTCTTACTTTTCTTTCGTGCAAAAAACAAGTGTAAATAAATGGAAATCGGTCGTAAGAAAAAGCAAATCCACCAATCCTATGTAAATATATAAATCATTACGTCCTAAGTTTCATATACAGGTTGTTTGACTTCGACAATATCGAGCGGATTGAAATTTTTGTTTTTTAATTCGCGTATTCATAACCAGGATAATGAATTGAATATGTAAACCAATGATTTAAATAATTTAGACATTCTGTATATCGAACATGCTCAATATATTTATTTTAAACCTAGTACAGTACCTAGTACCAGGTGGGCTTAATGCTAGGTAGCATTTTCTACCAGCCAACCTTTAAATATTTATTAAGAAAAAAAAAGTGAAGGGAGGGATACATAAATAACATATATAAAAAACATAACAACAGTAATATAATTTACATAGATACATATATACATAAACAGACATACAAAGTAACACATACGATATAAGTGTGATGTCAGGAATATCATGAGTTCTTGTATAGGTATGCAAACAGTAGTTTTTTTAAAAAACGAGCCTATTAGGAGATCATATCATCTCTAGTTGCAACGAAATTTTATTCTAGAATCGCACTTGAGCATAGATGCATTGTTTAAACACGGTTTCTACACTCAAGTAATGGTTTCTGTATGGACCTTAGACATCCTGTATATGCACAAGAGCGCTTAGTATGCCAAACGCGTATAAGCGTTCGTAGGAGTAGGGCGTCAAATTGTGACAATTTATTTTCCTTGTACCTTGGGGAAATACCTCGATAACAAAACCTTAAGGGCTATCTATGTCTAATAAAGCATTTAAGGATAAAAAAAAACATCATTAGTTTTTTGAAATAAATTGGATAAAAATTTAATATATGCTGATGAATATTACTCAAATTTTAATAGATAATTTATGGATTTTTTTAAGCTATATACATTTTTAGAGAAACTAATGTGAAATAATAGTGCGGATTATTACGGATTAAAAATATAATTATCACAATGCACTGTGGCAATAAAAAGACAAGAAAAAACAAGAACAATGACACTGACATAATAAACGTCAAACCCCAAATCTTTTTAAATAAGTATTTTCGGCCTGTAGAATCGACTTTTAAATTCTATATTTTTATTTCAAGTCAACATTCAGGCGAGAATCACTTAAAAACATAATAGACAACTTTTAAGAATAATTACAGATTAAAAT